>JADBJO010004392.1:12500-80000 GCA_016801955.1 Conus betulinus | reverse complement strand
GGGATCAACATGAACAGTAGACTGCAGACCCTTGTACTGACAAGGACAGGCAGACAAGCCTGCCATCTGCTTTTCTCTGCCATTTGCTTGGTGTCCTTTCCCCCCTTTGTCTCTCCATGAGTCACCATGCTGCCTCCCGAGGCTTTCACTGTTTAAATGGCATTGTTGGCAACTGAGAACATAACAATGTCGTACACTTTACCCCTGACATAGGGAGAGGCTGCCTGAACTTGTTGGTTTGAAAGTCATCCTGAATGAAACAATAAGTGCTACAGAACGTTGTATTTACCGCTTTATCTTATAAAAATCAACAACCATAAGCACGTGCGTTATCCATACATATCATGGCTTCGAAACACTGTCACGGTAGACGCTAAACCGGAAGTACCTTTACACCACTCACTGATCATTTAAACAAACAAACAAACAAACAAATAAACAAGCAAACAAACAAACAAAGCTAACCGACAATCTACAAAAAGTAACAAAACCGAAGGAAACAGAACACTTAAGAAATTATATATATACAAACAACTATTACACGATCATGTCCTTTACATAGCTATTCCCAGTCATTCAGCGCCTAACACTGGATCTCACTCATATGTATGTGCCTCCTCAACAATGAGAGTCTCCGCAAAAGACACAGAGTATGTCCCTGTAGGTCTTTTCAAACCAGTGATAGCACACACACACACACACACACACACACACACACACACACACAGAGAGAGAGAGAGAGAGAGAGAGAGAGAGAGAGAGAGAGAGAGAGAGACAGAGAGAGAGAGAGAGAGACAGAGACAGAGACAGAGGACAGTCCAAACCACCATAGAATGAGGTATGAGTGTGGGTATACATAGCTCTAAATCAATGAACAGACGACGAATAAATAGTTGAATAGATACAAAACACAAATAGATAAATAAATAGATCAAATAAAAGAAAAGAAAAAAGACGAGAAAGAAAGAAGGAAAGACCATGGAGAAGAGCCATTACACTGGAAAAAGGGAGGTTTCAAGGTGAGCTTTAAAACAGTTTTTATGACGGAGGAATGGGAAAATCACTCCACGTTGTGTGTAATACAGTTTCCCCTTCCTCTTACTCCCCACCATACTACCAGGATGACAACATTCCACAGCTGGTTGAAAGTCTTCAGAGCTGTTCAGTCCCTCAACAACACACACTTGCCTGTCTGCTCTCTGTCTGTCTTTTTGTCTGTCTGTCTGTCTCTCTTTCACACACACACACACACACGCACGCACACACACACGCACGCACGCACGCACGCACACACACACACACACACACACACACACACACACACACACACACACACTGACCGTGACACCTAAACACACAAACATAAGATGTCCACACCCGCGCACACTTACGAACGCGACTCAGAGTTAAGAGTTGTCCTAAATATTTAAATCAGTTTTCCACTCTGATGACAAACCCTTCAATACTTACTCCTGCGAACACACCGCCCAGGCCAGAAACACCCACCACCACAAAGCGCGCTACATTGTTTGCCAGCTTCATAATACCGGCCGTCTGCATCGCAATTATGGTCAAGGCCCGTAACTACGTGGTGTGGTGCGGATCACTCACAATCACAGAGAAAGGTGGCGGTTACGCTGAAGTCTTGCACTGAAAAGACACTGCTGTAGAACAGAGCCGCATGAAACACTGCTAGACGAATTGTTCACGATTCACTGATCATAAGCACGCCCATATTTCTCAAATTAAGCATGCAAAATAAAGCCAGCCAATTATCTTTATCTTAAAAGCTCATAGCCGATTTTCGTTTAAAAAAAAAAAAAAAGGAAAGACAAAGAAAAAAATTGGTTCGTGTTTCAGCAGCAATTGGCTGCTAGAGTTTTTTTTTTGTTTGTTTGTTTGTTTTTTGTGTTTTTTGTTTTTGTTGATAATCCGTGACCCAGAATGCAAAACTATGCAGCGCGCATGATGCCTGCAACTTGAGGGCATCACATTTATGCATATCGCATTTCCCGCATCTTTAACGCACGGAACACAGTCTGTATGCTTAATAAAAAGAATTCAGATTCTCCGATAACAAAACCGGTGTAACAGCCTAAACTGCCCCCCCTCTCCACAATTGTGCCCCTGGATAATACGGGCCGTGCTGTTCTCCTCCACCTTTTCCCCATCGGACAGTTTGGGTTGCACGCCATGCTCGAACTGTCTCCCACCCACCCCTCCCCCACCCCCTCCCCACGCAATCCGCCTTTTCCATCACACTTTCTCTCCCCGCCTCTTCAGCATGCATTGCATTCTTGCCTTTCTGTCCGCCCTATACCATTCGCATGAGAAAATATCAACAGGAACGACCGCAGCTTGCTCCCACGAGATTCCTGACCAACTGCTACAACAGTCTGGTTTTGCCCGACTATGCAATACGTGGAGCATGGATCATGGAATTATGTGGAATCTGGGAACCCACCCCCACCCCCACCCCCCACCCCCCTACCCCCCAGCAGTGACGTCTTCCACGGACTTGAGCGTGTTCAAGAAGCGTGCTGCCAGACACTTCATGCAAGCCTTCAGCACCAACCTAAGTGCCTCTGAGATCGTCTCCAGACTCAAGCTGGCCTCAGACTAAGTCCTCCTAAGAGCCGCAGAACAACTGCAAATGTCATGCTGATGTATACAAGATCAGAAACGGCCTTGTCTACTTGCACTCCAGTACAGTACACTACAGCCCCAGTACGGTACACTACAGCCCCAGTACGGTACACTACAGCCCCAGTACAGTACACTACAGCCCCAGTGCAGTACACTACAGCCCCAGTACAGAACACTACAGCCCCAGTACGGTACACTACAGCCCCAGTACAGTACACTACAGCCCCAGTGCAGTACACTACAGCCCCAGTACAGTACACTACAGCCCCAGTACAGTACACTACAGCCCCAGTACAGTACACTACAGCCCCAATACAGTACACTACAGCCCCAGTACAGTACACTACAGCCCCAGTACGGTACACTACAGCCCCAGTACGGCACACTACAGCCCCAGTACAGTACACTACAGCCCCAGTGCAGTACACTACAGCCCCAGTGCAGTACACTACAGCCCCAGTACAGTACACTACAGCCCCAGTGCAGTACACTACAGCCCCAGTGCAGTACACTACAGCCCCAGTACAGTACACTACAGCCCTAGTACAGTACACTACAGCCCCAGCACAGTACACTACAGCCCAGGACAGTACACTACAGCCCCAGTACAGTACACTACAGCCCCAGGACAGTACACTACTGCCCCAGTACAGTACACTACAGCCCCAGCACAGTACACTACAGCCCCAGCACAGTACACTATAGCCCCAGTACACACTACAGCCCCCAGTACAGTACACTACAGCCCCAGGACAGTACACTACAGCCCCAGCACAGTACACTACAGCCCCAGTACACTACAGCCCCAGGACAGTACACTACAGCCCCAGGACAGTACACTACAGCCCCAGTGCAGTACACTACAGCCCCAGTACAGTACACTACAGCCCCAGGACAGTACACTACAGCCCCAGTACAGTACACTACAGCCCCCAGTACAGTACACTAGCCCCAGTACAGTACACTACAGCCCCAGGACAGTACACTACAGCCCCTGTACAGTACACTACAGCCCCAGTGCAGTACACTACAGCCCCAGTACAGAACACTACAGCCCCAGTACACTACAGCCCCAGTACAGTACACTACAGCCCCAGTGCAGTACACTACAGCCCCAGTGCAGTACACTACAGCCCCAGTACAGAACACTACAGCCCCAGTACACTACAGCCCCAGTACAGTACACTACAGCCCCAGTACGGTACACTATAGCCCCAGTACAGTACACTACAGCCCCAGTACAGTACAGTGCAGCCCCAGGACGGTACACTACAGCCCCAGTACAGTACACTACAGCCCCAGTATAGTACACTACAGCCCCAGTACACTACAGTCTTAGTAGAGTACACTACAGCCCCAGTACGGTACACTACAGCCGCAGTACAGTACACTACAGCCCCAGTACAGTACACTACATCCTAGGCCCTGACTAACCGGAGGACCTCCGGAAAACCCGCGGTCTCACCCACCCCACCTTCAGACATTTCTTCTCCCCCTTGGTTTACGCGTGTTCGAAAAGCCGTTCTCTCCGTCCTCATTCCCTTCTCTCCATCCACTCACCCCCAGCTGTCTTCATTGGACTACTCACTGTCCATTCATCCACCAGCTGTCTTCATTGGAGTACTCACTGTCCATTCATCCACCAGCTGTCTTCATTGGACTACTCACTGTCCACTCACCACCAGCTGTATTCATTGGACTACTCACTGTCCACTCACCCATCAGCTGTATTCATTGGACTACTCACTGTCCACTCACCCACCAGCTGTATTCATTGGACTACTCACTGTCCACTCACCCACAGCTGTATTCATTGGACTACTTACTGTCCACTCACCCCCCCACTGTCTTCATTGGACTACTCACTGTCCACTCACCCACTGTCTTCATTGGACTACTCACTGTCCACTCATCCCCAGCTGTCTTCACTGGACTACTCACTGTCCACTCACGCACTGGACCAGCTGTCTTCACTGGACTACTCACTGTCCACTCACCCCCAGCTGTCTTCACTGCACTACTCACTCCACACACTCACCCACTGTCTTCACTGGACTACTCACTGTCCACTCACCCACCAGCTGTCTTCACTGGACTACTCATTGTCCACTCACCCACCAGCTGTCTTCACTGGACTACTCACTGTCCATTCACCCACCCACTGTCTTCATTGGACTACTCACTGTCCATTCACACACCCACTGTCTTCACTGGACTACTCACTGTCCACTCACCCACTGTCTTCATTGGACTACTCACTGTCCACTCACCCACCCACTGTCTTTATTGGACTACTCACTGTCCATTCACCCACTGTCTTCATTGGACTACTCACTGTCCATTCACCCACCCACTGTCTTCATTGGACTACTAACTGTCCATTCACCCACCCACTGTCTTCATTGGACTACTCACTGTCCATTCACCACCCCACTGTCTTCATTGGACTACTCACTGTCCACTCACCCACTGTCTTCATTGGACTACTCACTGTCCATTCACCCACTGTCTTCATTGGACTACTCACTGTCCATTCACCCACCCACTGTCTTCATTGGACTACTCACTGTCCATTCACCCACTGTCTTCATTGGACTACTCACTGTCCATTCACTCACCCACTGTCTTCATTGGACTACTCACTGTCCATTCACCCACCCACTGTCTTCATTGGCCAACTCACTGTCCATTCACCCACCCTCTGTCTTCATTGGTCAACTCACTGTCCATTCACCCACCCACTGTCTTCATTGGACTACTCACTGTCCATTCACCCACCCACTGTCTTCATTGGACTACTCCTCAAACAAGAGTCATATATGACAGTTTCAAAACAGCTTATCTCCCATTTTTCATATTCACCTCATGTTGACTATCAAGGACGTGCTATATGAATGTCACGGTCCCCAAGCCGAACGTCCCACCACCTTACCCCTTAACTATTTTCCCCGGACAAAACACACAACACAAGAATTAACACTTCAAATCACTTTATTTGCAGGGAAAACAAAACAACAGATAACAGGGACAACACTTCAACTGTAAGATAACAGGGAAAACAGTTGAAACTTAGGATAACAGGGAAAACTGTTGAACCACAAGATAACAGGGAAATAAGTTGAACCTTAAGATAACAGGGACAACAGTTGCACCTTAAGATAACAGGGAAAACAGTTGAACCTTAAGATAAAAGGGGAAAAGTTGAACCTTAAGATAACAGGGAAACAGTTGAACCTTAAGATAACAGGGAAAACAGGTAAACCTTAAGATAATAGGGAAAACAGTTGCACCTTAAGTTAACAGAGAAAACAGTTGCACTTTAAGATAACAGGGAAAACAGATAAACCTTAAGATAATAGGAAAACAGATAAACCTTAAGATAACAGAGAAAAACAGTTGCACTTTTAAGATAACAGGGAAAACAGATAAACCTTAAGATAACAGGGAAAACAGATAAACCCTTAAGGTAACAGAGAAAACAGTTGAACCTAAAAAAACAAACAGACAAACAAACACAGGAAAACAGTTGAACCTTAAGATAACAGGGGAAAAGTTTAACCTTAAGATAATAGGGAAACTATTGAACCTTAAGCTAACAGGGAAAACAGATAAACCTAAGATAACAGGAAAAACAGTCGCACTTTAAGATAACTGGGAAAACAGATAAACCTTAAGATAACAGGGAAAACAGTTGCACTTTAAGATAACTGGGAAAAACAGATAAACCTTAAGATAACAGGGAAACAGTTCAGCCTTAAGATAATAGGAAAACAGTTGCACCGTAAGATAACGAAGAAAAAAACTATTGAACCTCAAGATAACAGAGAAAATAGTTAATTCTTAAGATAACAGGGAAAGAGTTGAATCTTAAGACAGCAGGGAAAACAGTTGCACCTTATGAAAACAGAGAAAACAGATAAACCTTAAGATAATAGGGAGAACAGTTTCACCGTACGATAACAGTGAAAACAGCTAAACCTTAAGATAACAGGGAAAATAGTTGAACCTTAACATAACAGGGAAAACAGTTGAACCTTAAGATAACAGGGAAAACAGTTGAAATTTAAGACAACAGGGGAAACAGTTGCACCATAAGATAACAGGGAAAACAGTGAACCCTTAGGATAACAGGGAAAACAGATGAACCTTAAAATGACAGGGAAAACAGTTGATGTTTAAGATAACAGGGTAACAGTTGCACCTTAGGGAAAACAGATAAACCTTAAGATAACCGAGAAAACAGTTGAACCTCAAGATAACAATGAAAACCTTTGAACTTTAAGATAACAAGATAACAGTTGAATCTTAAGATAACCGAGAAAAAACAGTTGCACCTTAAGATAACAGGGAAAACAATTGCACCTTAAGATGATAGAGAAAACAGTTGAACCTTAAAATAAAAGGGAAACAGTTGAACCTCAAAACTACAGGGAAAACGGTTGCACCGTAAGATAACAGGGAAAAATAGTTGAACGCAAAGATAACAGGGAAACAGTTGAACCTTAAGTTAACAATGAAAACCGTTGAACCTGAAGATAACAAGAAAACAGTTGAATCTTAAGATAACCGAGAAAACAGTTGCACCTTAAGATAACAGGGAAAACAGTTACACCCTTAAGATGATAGAGAAAACAGTTGCACCTTAAGATAACAGGGAAAACAGTTGCACGTTAAGATAACAGGGAAAACAGTTGAACCTTAAGATAACAGGGAAAACAGTTGAACCTCAGGATAACAGGGAAACAGATAAACTTGAGGTAATAGGGAGATCAGTCGCACCATAAGATAACAGGGAAAACAGTAGCACCGTAAGATAACAGGGAAAACAGTTGCACCTTAGGATCACAGGGACAACAATTAAACCTTATGATAATGGGGAAAAACAGTTGCCCGTAAGATAAAGGGGAAAACAGTTGCACCGTAAGATAACAGGGAAAACAGTAGCACCGTAAGATAACAGGGAAAACAGTTGCACCGTAAGATAACAGGGAAAACAGTTGAGTCTTAGGATAATAAGGAAAAGAGTTGAAACTTAGGATAACGGGGACAAAAGTTAAATTTTAAGGTAACAGGGAAAACAGTCGAACTTAAGATGACAGGGAAAACAGTTGAACCTTATAACAGGGAAAACCGTTGCACCTTAAGATAAAGGGGAAACAGTTGAACCTTAAGATAACGGGGAAAACAATTGAACTTAAGATAACGGGGAAAACAGTTGAACCTGAAGATAACGGGGAAAACAGTTGAACCTTAAGATAACAGGGAAAACAGTTGAGATAACAGGGAAAACAGTTGAACCTTAAGATAACAGGGAAAGCATTTGAACCTTAAGATAAGAGGGAAAACAGTTGAACCTTAAGATAACGGGGAAAACAGTTGAACATAAGATAACAGGGAAAACAGTTGAACCTTAAGATAACAGGGAAAACAGTTGAACCTTAAGATAAAGGGGAAACAGTGAACCTTAAGATAACGGGGAAAACAGTTGAACCTTAAGATAACGGGGAAAACAGTTGAACCTTAAGATAACAGGGGGAAAACAGTTGAACCTGAAGATAACGGGGAAAACAGTTGAAACTTAAGATAACAGGGAAAACAGTTGAACCTTAAGATAACAGGGACAACAGTTGAACCTTAAGATAACAGGGAAAACAGTGGAACCTTAAGATAACAGGGAAAACCGTTGCACCTTAAGATAAATGGGAAACACAGTTGAACCTTAAAATAACGGGGAAAACAGTTGAACCTTAAGATAATGGGGAAAACAGTTGCACCTTAAGATAACAGGGAAAACAGTTGCACCTTAAGATAACAGGGAAAACAGTTGAACCTTAAGATAACGGGGAAAACAGTTGAACCTTAAGATAACGGGGACAACAGTTGCACCTTAAGATAACAGGGAAAACAGTTGAACCTCAAGATAACGGGGAAAACAGTTTTACCTTAAGATAACATGGAAAAGATTTGAACCTTAAGATAACAGGGACAACAGTTGAACCTTAAGATAACAGGGAAAACAATTGTGATTCCAGGAACACAGTTACGATCCCAAGATAAAGAAGCGTCACCCCACAATAATGCCTCCTGTTTGTCTCCTTTAGCTATTTTCTCTAGGAAATTGGAAATTGGAAATGAAATGAGGCAGGGAACAGCACCCCCGAAGAAGCCAGCGAAGAGTAGTAAAGACCTACCTTTACTACTCTTCGCTGGCTTCTTCGGGGGTGCTATTGGATTCTATTTTTTGCACCCTTGGTGGTGAGAACACCACGGTATTATGGACTGTGGTGTCTCTCTATTTGACGCCAGGAGCGCAGATACAGCCAGCCGTATCTCCCTGATGAGTTCCGACCCAGCGGACGAAAGGCCTCGGAGCAGGCAGTACAAATATATCTGCCTTTAAAAGGGATTGCGGTGGTTCCCTTATGCAGCCAGTGAGGAGTTTTCATATTTTCTTAATTTCATGTTCCCGGTTTTTGCATCTTCCGCCTCCTGCCCCCCCCCCCCCCCCCCCCCCCCCCTCCTTGGGTTCAAGGTTTTGCCAAGTCATTACTATGAAGACAATTTAGTTGTTGGCCTGCGCTTGTTTTCCCCCACTATTAGATTGTTCGTCTTTGTATTTGTCTGACTTTATTCAAGTTTAAAAGGCTGTGCCAGTCTTGAATAAAAGTTACTCTGTGTTAGGTTTCCTTATGGGAGCAAAGACTACCCCACTTGTTTACTGTTTATTTTCTCTAGGATAACAGCTGCTTTTTTTTTTTTTTTTTTTTCTGACTGATGAAATAGCTGTTATGTTCTGTAGACGCTGATGTTCTAGCATATCATCCGTGGTTGTTCCCCCCCCCCCCCCCCCCCCCCCCCCCCCGCATAATGACTGTTTGAAAACAATTCTGGGCCTAAGTGTAACACCGAAAACCATTTTTTCTTATGGGAAAATAGGAAAAATAGCTCTTAACCTAAGAAATAGTTGTGACCATCTGGGATAACAGATTAACCTTGTTTTCCTGAAGGTCTAGGTTATTTTCCGACTATGAACACGGGACAGAAATTATTTGGAAGGGAATCTTCATCTTCATCCATTAAACGTCCTCAGTCATCATGTTGACTATTCTGACGTTTTAACGGGCTGGTGCAGCAATTCAACCCCCCCCCCCCCCCCCCCCCCCCCCCAAAAAAAAAAAAAAAAAAAAAGTTTATTGTAGTTTTTTTTGCTCTTGGCACAAACGTGTCAAGAGTCTTTGCCTCAACAACTGTGTCGGGCAGTGCGTTCCAGTCCTTTATGGTGCGTAGGTAGAAAGGACCCCTGTCGATACAGAGTTCGGCACTGTGGTTGTTTGAATTGATAATCATGTCTTCTACGCTGTCTGGTTCGGAGAAGCAATATGCTCGATTGCTGAACCAAAATCAGCCGGGAGCAGTCTTGCACCATCCTGTGTTCTCCAGCTGAGATCATAGCAATTATCGGCTCAAGAAGCAAGTCTGTCACGTCTCTGGTCTGACAAAGAGAACAATCACAAAAATTAGAGCGGAAGTCTTTCGGTTAAGCGACGGCGCTAAATCAGTGTTGAGCAAAGAAAACCGAAAGTAGACTCCACAGCCTCGACTTAGATCAATCTGCAAAAAGGCGTTTCACAGGAAGAGGTTTTGAAATCATTTCCTTAAATCCGGGTTATTGTGCGAATAAGATCGCGAAGGCAAGACCACGATCGATACCACTGCGCGCAAACTTTGTTGCTGTCCCCTGGAGAGTGCTACTTGAGCATGGACTCATCAAGATCAGGGCTCATGCTGGCCACGGTAAAACTTGAGGTTTCTTTATGCTTCCGCTTGAAACTGTCATTGGCACTGTGATGTATTTGCCGTCATAGGCCTAGTACTGCAGTGCAGGCGAACACAGTCGTCGCGGCTATGTGACATAATGAGACTCCGTAAAAATCAAACATTTACACACACACAAGGATTTCAAAGATTTTAATCCTGCGACCCCTTTGGGGGCATGGAGGACTTGAAACAAATCAAACAAATAGAAATGAAACAAATCAAACAAAAAAAATTTCCTATAATTAACATACTGAATGAAATGTTACACAACTTTACTAAGTTTCAAAAACTTCGCTAAGTTTAGCAACACTTTCTTACTACCACAAAGCAAACAACAATAGTTAAATACGGACTTTGTATACGTAAATTTTCTAGGAATAAACTGATTTCTAATGTTATATTTGTTACATTTCATTACAAAATGAAATTCATCACCAAGGTCATTCTGGTCGCAGTCCCGACAGAATCGTTCATCGTGAGGTATTCCAAATCGTCTGCCAATTTCTATCATGAGTTTATGATTGCCACAGCGAAACCGAATCAGTGGGTATATAGAAACATCAGGTAACATTTTAATATATTTTTCACGGCGAAACTGTTTTAAATTTTCTGTAAAATAAACACTTATTACTAGATTCTAAAGCATCATTCCATGTACGTTTGTAAATGTCTTCTAATGAATTATGAACATTTCTACAGAGACTGTGAACAGATGAAAACTTTTGTGTCCCCCACACACAGTCGAATCATGTCTCTATTAGGACATCCCGTATACACATCAGCCACCTGGATGTAAAACCCTGATTTCTGTATAAATCATATAATACCTGATACAATCTAGATGAATATTTGTTTGTCACACACACACACACACACAAACACACACACACACACACACACACACACACACACACACACACGTTTTTCTAGTCTTCAGAGTAGGCCTAGTCTCTGCTGTCTGACCAGTTGGGCAGATCTGAACAGAAGGGATAGTATGCTTAAGCTTTAGTTCAAGCTTTTGCCAAGAGGATCACACACACACACACACACACACACACACACACACACACACACACACACACACACACACACAGAGTCACACACACACACACACACACACACACACACACACACACACACACACACACGTTTTTCTAGTCTTCAGAGTAGGCCTAGTCTCTCCTGTCTGACCAGTTGGGCAGATCTGAACAGAAGGGATAGTATGCTTAAGCTTCAGTTCAACCTTTTGCCAAGAGGAACACATACACACACACATACACACACGCGCGCGCGCGCACACACACACACGCGCACACGCGCGCGCACACACACACACACACACGCACGCACAGCACACGCACACACACACACACACACGCGCGCGCGCGCGCGCGCACGCTCGCACGCACGCACTGTTGCAGCCAAGTGATTAAATAGCAATATGTAACATATTCATGTAACATTTATGATGTTATGCTTTAGGACTTTGGATGCTTTAATAAACTTATGAAAAATACTGTGGTATAGATTATAATTGGATAAACGTGGTACCTCATTTCAAATCAATTTTAGTAAACTAAGTACCAAGATGGGGAAAAAGTCCACACTTTTATAGCAAAAATTAGTTTTTGGCAGCATGTCAAAATTCCATTATACTTTTTGCATAATTCTGTGTTTGAAAGAAACTGTAGACACAGGTTTAGTCCGACTTCAAGACATAAACATGTTTTTAAAACAATTGTTTATTTTCCTCTCTGTCAAACTTGATAACAGTAACTAGCATTGTGTTGGAGCAGTACTAGTATGAGTGCTCCAGGTCTGTTGTCTGACAGTTGTTCGGGTTTAGTTCCAGTTTGATCAAGCAAGTGCCACTTCATGAGGTCCAGTCCATACACACACACACCTCCTCTCTTAAGTTTCAGGACCACACTGTGCATCATTTGAAGCTGATGCATAAATGAATTAATGACTAAGATGTGAGAATTTAAGAAGAGGAATTCATGGCCACTTCTGACAGATGTCTGACATTAGTTCAATGCGCTGGTCAGACCTTGGATACCTGCCCGACATTGTCAATGTTCGTGTTTGTGGTGAGTATACACGTGTGCATATATCTGTCCATGGTCATCTCAGAGTGAGTACATCGACTCTGTCCTCTAAGTTTTAGGTAGCGGCAGCCCTCGGCGATCTTGCACGCACCCAGCGGAAAGTGCAAATTCTACTCATGTTCTCAAGTGTCTCATTAAACAAAGCATGCACCTACAGACACAAAGCTTAATGCAAAATAAAGAGGAAGGCTTATACATTAAGTCTATTATATTTGTTTATATGCTTGTGAAGAAGGAATTTGGAAAGCGCCGGTAGAAAAATAACAAAGTTTTGTGTTCCGAGCACCCCGACATATGATCTTAGCCGAAGTCAGATGGGCCTAACTCAATCGCGTTGAGGAAAATTCCTACGCAACCTACACGTTCAAAAATCGTATCATTGGAAAGCTATATGCTGCGAGGCGCGAGTACTTATCAATTTGATTTTTTTTTTTTTTCAAGCTGAAAATTTCAAACCTAATTTACGACGACTTTCGTTGTTAAAACACCATCATGCATCGAAACTCTGGGATTTTCCCTTCACACTGAAAAGCGAGGCGCCCATTGGTCACTTGAGAAAGTCCAACTCGAACGGTGCCAGTACCTGAGGCTGACAACGAGACGCACAATATTTACAGAATTTCGATTTTTCGTGGCGAGTTATTCCATGAAACTAATGATGCTGAGTACGAATTCTTCATGTAAGAAACAAAACTAAGTAGTTCAGTCTGCTTAAAGTGCTTAATTTCGTCGCCAATCGTACCAAACGATTCCCGGTCGGCAGATTCGGACATGACTTTAGTCGATGCTGGCGGAGTCTGGATCTGGATCAGGATCGGTACGTCGCTAAACATCCATTTACTGGCATAGGCGCGACGGGGGGTGGGAGGGGGGGGGGGGGGGGGGGGGGGGCGCAGCGTTGATGGTATTATCGGCTTCTGGCTTTTTGCCAGAGCCGACTTGAGATGTGTTCAATTTAACAAAATCTAGTTTTGTTACCCAAAAATTGATATGTAGATTGATTTTGAAATATGACAAAACTTATAGTTTTTAAGTTTCGCAAATATAATACGCGTTTTTATATTTTAAAATAATATTTTCTTGGTGAACGAAGTTACGCCAAGGGAAGTCACTCTAAAATGTCTTATGATAAGATCGTCTGCTCCGAGAAGGAGCCCGTTCTTCAGGTCAGGTCAGGCAATTGGACGACCTGGCCGCGCGGCCTCAGAACGCTTCCTTCTTTTTGGTGAATTTAAACAATTGCTGTGATGATATAAGCATCCCTTTTGATGCACATCATACAGATACTTTAATTGAGCAGTTTAGTTTCACTGTCCAGGAGGTTTTGAAATTTGTTAGTAAAACTGAAGCCAATTTAATTTGTGCAGGAAGATTGTTCAAATGTTTGGTGACTGTTAGTGAAAAAGTTTTTCCTAATATGATTTCTGCTACACATGGTTAGAATTTTAAGATCACTGTAACGAGTTCTTATATGTTTAGACAAGTGAATAAACCTTTGTTAGTATTGTCGGTATTTTGAAAAATCTTGTAAACATTTATCAAATCTCCCCATAATTTTCTTTATCAAATTTTCGTAGCCAGTCCTTGTCTTCTATTTAAAAATAAAATAGATTTTGAAATTTTAGTTGCTTTCCTCAGTACTCTTTCGACTGCACTAGACTGTTGTTTAAGAAATGGATTCTAGATTATGTTTTCATACTCAAGATGTGGCTGTATCAAACAAGTGTATAGATTATGAACACCTCTATTAAAATTTTTAAAAACTCTCCTAATCAAGCCCAGCATCCTATTGGCTTTTTATTGCTGTTGTAATAGGCTTGTCAAATTTGCGTTTTGAATCAAATATCATTCCTAAATCCTTTTCCTCTGTGCAAATATCTAAAATAGCTCATTCTAATCAATCAAATGGTTTAAAAGATATTGTTTTTTTTTTTTTAACCATAGGTTTTCATGTCGCCCATGTCTGCACCCGTACACTGTTTTTTTTTACTGAAATTTGTTTTGCTTTTTCTTTAACATTTGAAAATATATTTTTATCATGAAAAAATCAATAAAAATGGGGTACAAAAGTGTTCTGTGTCAAAGCATAGTTAGAGACTGTTCATGTGCTGGAATAGTTGGTGAACTATGGACAACACAGTGCATCAAATGCATGATGTAAACATGTCGCACATTGAAATGTTTAGTAAAAAACATGTGTAAAATTATCAATTTCCATAATATGGACTGTGCACTTATATTAAATAAGAAGCATTGCTTTCTGTCTTCCATGTGCCAAAATTTGAAATCTGTCAAACAGTACAAAAAGTTATGAATGATGTTTTGTCTAACCCTTGTTGGTGCATATGATGTTGATCATGTCCGCAGCTGACAGATTTGCATTTCTCTGAAGTTTGAAGGCTGGTTTTACCATGAAAATAAATTCAGATCAGTGAGAAAAAAATTAGTGCTTAAC
This sequence comes from Conus betulinus, assembly GCA_016801955.1. Classification (NCBI taxonomy): domain Eukaryota; kingdom Metazoa; phylum Mollusca; class Gastropoda; order Neogastropoda; family Conidae; genus Conus; species Conus betulinus. Next base: position 64,973 of record JADBJO010004392.1, on the reverse strand, counting down.
TACATATATAGGGAAGTCAAACTGCAAGTACTGACACTCTTTCTTTCTTTCTTTCTTTCTGCGTACGCAGGGCTGATACTCCTGCGGACACTGCCTGCATAGACAGGCAGTGGAGTTTTGTGTGTGTGTGACCGTTTTTTATCCAGCCATTAAGGCAGCCATACTCCATCTTCGGGGAAACTGACACTCTTAGATGGTATTGTTCTGAAATTGTAGCACCCGCAATATGACTCTCAGTCCAATTTCGGCCATTTTCAAATTGTGATTTTTTTTTTTCAAATTTGACTCATACATACTTTTTGAAACAAAGGAAATTTTGCTTGAAATTTGGAACTAGAAGGTATTGGAAATGCTGTCCTGTTAAGACTGGATTTGGCAGTGAAAGCAAATAACGATTTTGGAGTGGCTGAAAATGGGCCATATTTCACTTTCAGGATCATTTTTGCCACCCCCTATCTTTAAACGGCCATAACTCCGGACCTAATGAAGATATTCGCTTACTTTTTTTTGAAATGTTACTTTTTTAAGTTGTATAAGAATGAAAAAAAAAGTTGTTTCTCTCTTTAAAAATTTTGGCTGCCGCCACCCACTCTAACCTAAAATGCAAAGCCTCGCCTACATACCTCCAAGACAACTCATGCACTTTACAAGATCAGCTGATTCAACACTGACCCCACTGTGTAACCGAAACACCTTTTCAAGTTCAAAAAGTATTTTTTTAGGTGCCGCCGAAAAACATAGACAAACAAATCACAAGACAAAACACTTTTGTTGAAAATCTGTTTAGATTTTCACCTGCAGTTGCCTCCCTTTGTAACTATCTTCAAATAATTGTCTCGCTTCACACTTCCTGCCTGAAGAAGACCCAGTAGGTTGAAGTGTGTTGTGCTCGTTTTATACTTCATATGTTCCTTCGATTTTGTGACCCGGTCATTTCTTGTTTGCTCATCTCTAAAAAATTTTAAACCAGGTAAAAAATTCACAATATGATTTCATGACAAAACCTTTGTTTTCCCTTTTTTTTTTTTCACTGCTTTTCTGTAAATATGAAACATGCAGGTGGCATGTTCCTGGAGAGAGTTTAGTCTCGCATGCATGAATGTGAACATCATAGTTTGAAACCTTGGATGGAAGTGCTTGCTTGTTTATAGTCTGGCATAGGAAAACCACTTCCACTTCTGCTGTACTTCCAGGACTGCTTACTCCCCAGAGAGACAGTTATTATATCACCTGATATAATTGATACTGCAAAATTTTCAAATAGAATTTTGGACATTTTTCAGAAACTCAGAATATTGAAATTATAATTTGAAACCTTGGACGGAAGTGCATTCTGTTTCGTTTATAGTCTGGCATATGAAAACAACCACTTCAACTTTTGCTGTTTTTTTTTCTGGGTTGCTTACTCTCCAGAGACACAGTCATTATATCTCTTGATTTAATTGATGTAATTGATTCTGCAACATATCAATAACTTGGGTACTTTTAAAAAACTCAGTGAGCTATTATATGTCAGCCCCCCCCCCCCCCCCCGTAAAAAAAAAAAAAAAGGGGGGGGGGGGGGGGGGAACCAAGAAGTGGAAGAAAAGAGCAGAACTTGTTGAGTTGTACCCCTGTTGATCCCATTCTTTCAAACATTCAAGACATAAAAAGAATGTAATTAAACTTGTGGTGTGTGTGTGTGTGTGTGTGTGTGTGTGTGTGTGTACACAGACACATCCAAGTTATCTCCATACCAATGCACAAAGTCATCGGTGGGTTTTCAGCGCTATTGCTGAACTTATAGGTGAGTGAGTGTGCATGTGTCTGTATGTGTGTGTGTGTGTGTGTGTGTGTGTGTGTGTGTGTGTGTCTGCGTTTTGGTGTGTGTGTGTGTGTGTGTGTGTGTGTGTGTGTGTGTGTGTGTGTGTGTGTATCAGTGTGTATAAGTATGTAATGTAACATAATGTTGCTTATAGCCCAGCTGACCGCAAAGGGCCATATCAGGGCTGTCACCACATTAAAGTATAAGTATGTGTGAGTGCATGTATGTATGTGTGTGTGTGTGTATGTATGTATGTGTGTGTGTGTGTGTGTGTGTGTGTGCGTGTGATTTGAGTATGCGTGTATGCTCACGCATGATTATGACTATAAGTGTGACATTTGCTTTAGGATTTTTGTGTGAAGATGTATGTGTATTATATATATGTATCACTGTAGGTGAGCGTCTTTGTGTACAATCTGCCGTTGTGTGTGTGTGTGAGTGTGTGTGTGTGTGTGTGTGTGTGTGTGTGTGTGTTATATTTCCCCTTTACAAATTGATCTCCCCTTTTCTGTCCGCTGTCTTTTCCTCCATCTCTTCCTCCCTCTCTCTCAGCTTCTATATTTGTCGCTTTGTTTGTCTCTCTCTCTCTTTCTCTCACTCTTTCTCTCTCTCTCTCTCTCCTCTCTCTCTCTCTCTCTCTCTCTCTGTCTCTCTCTCTCATCTGCCTCCTGCCCTATTTCTGTCTGCCTTTGTCACAGTCACACTTATTCAGACTCTCCCCTTGCTCTCTCTCTCTCCTCTCTCTTTCTCTGTCCTCTCTCTCTCTCTCTCAATCTCACTGCTACTTCTTTTCCCCCCCCCCCCCCCTTTCCCTGTTCCATCCACCATCTCCCCTCTTTCTCTTACACCTGTTTGCATGAGATGGGTTATGTATAAATATAATCTTGCATGTGAAATTGGCTTCCCAGACTTTAAGTATTGGAATGGGCTGGAGCCAGTGTAGGTATATGTTAAAAGTAAGAAGCATACATTCCATGTACGTATGTACTATATATGTGAAATAGAACTTTTTTGGGGGGGGGGGGGGGTGGGGGGGGGGGGGGCATCATCTTCTGTGCCTTACCTCCCATTTACTGTATGTATGAAACGGAACTTTTGTGGGGGGTTTCATTTTCTGTACAATGCTTCGTATTTACTGTATGTATGAAACAGAATTTTATGAGGGGGGTAGGTAGGGTAAGGGGGGGGGGGATGTTAGTCTTCTGTGCTGTTTTTCCCATTTAGTGAATGTATGAAATAGAATTTGTGTGTGGGTGGAGGGTTGGGGGGGGGGGGGGGGGGGGGGGCTTCATCTTCTGTGCCATGCTTCCCTTTGACTATATATATGAAATAAAATTGGGAGGGGGGGGGGGGGGGGCACATCTTCTGTACCATGCTTCCCATTGACTGTATATATGAAATAAAATGTGTGTGTGTGTGTGTGTGTGTGTGTGTGTGTGTGTGTGTAAGCTCATCTTTTGTGCCATGCTTCCCATTGACTATATCATGTGTATGAAATAAAATTTGTGGAGGGGGGGGGGGGGGGGGGGGGGGGCGTAGGGGCTCATCTTCTGTGCAATGCTTCCCATTGACTGTATAGTGTATATACTAAAATGAAATTCGTGTGTGTGTGTGTGTGTGTGTGTGTGTGTGTGTGTGTGTGTGCGAGCATGCGTGTGTGTGCATGTGTGTGTGTGCGTGTGTGTGTGTGTGTGTGTGTGTGTGTGTGTGTGTGTGTGTGTGTGTGTGTGTGTGTGGCAGGTGGGGGATTGTGTTCTGTGCCATGCTTCCCATTTACTGTTTGCATGAAATAGAACTTTTGTGATGAGATTCATCTCCTGTACCACCCCAGTGGGCACTACCCCCATTCTGTACCACCCCCAGTGGGCATTACCCCAGTAGGCACCACCCCCATTCTGTACCACCCCAGTGGTCACTACCCCAGTGGGCACCACCCCCTATTCTGTACCACTCCAGTGGGCACAACCCCAGTGGGCACCACCCCCATTCTGTACCACCCCAGTGGGCACTACCCCAGTGGGCACCACCCCTATTCTGTACCACCCCAGTGGGCACTACCCCCATTCTGTACCTTCCCAGTGGGCACTACCCCAGTGGGCACCACCCCCATTCTGTACCACACCAGTGGGCACTACCCCAGTGGGCACCAACCCCATTCTGTGCCACCCCAGTGGGCACGACCCCTGTTCTGTACCACCCCAGTGGGCACTACCCCCATTCTGTACCTTCCCAGTGGGCACTACCCCAGTGGGCAACACCCCAGTGGGCACCACCCCCCCTACCCCCGTGGGTACACCTCCATTTTACCCCCCAGTCTGTACTACCCCCATTCTGTACAACCAGTGGGGCCCACCTTTTTTACCCCACCCCAGTGGGCACCACCCCCATTCTGTACCACCTCAGTGGGGCCCCCTTCTGTACCACCCCACACCACCCCCAGTGGGCACCACCCCAGTGGGCACCACCCCCATTCTGTACCACCCCAGTGGGCACCACCCCCATTCTGTACCACCCCAGTGGGCACCACCCCCATTCTATACCACCCCAGTGGGCACCCCCCCATTTCTGTACCATCCCAGTGGGCACCACCCTCATTCTATACCACCCAGTGGGCACCACCCCCATTCTGTACCATCCCAGTGGGGCACCACCCCCATTCTGTACCACCCCAGTGGGCACCACCCCCATTCTGTACCACCCCAGTGGGCACCACTCTCCATTCTGTACCACCCCAGTGGGTACCACCCCAGTGGGCACCACCCCCATGCTGCTCATTCCAGCTCCCCATCCACAGTCATAGCTGATTTGTTCAGAAGGCGGAGTCCATGTCAGGTCACTACCACTACAGCCAACCCACCAGAAGAGACACTGCACAGAGCTTCCTCTCTCTCTCTCTCTCTCTATATATATATATATATATATATATATATATTACCTCAAATCTTTGTCAAGTCATTATATAATGACCGGAGAATGTTAGCCTGCACTTGTTTTCACCCACTACTTAAATTGTTCAGCAATTTATATCATTTGGTCAGTCTGTGGGAGATTGCATCTCTTAGGAGATCCAAGTAAAGGTTGTTCTGTACAATTCTCAGCCACTGACAATGCTTGAGTTATTGAACAGCAGAGCTGACCTCTCAGACTGTTCCATTTCTTTTGACCTCCCTTGCATCCTTGAATGGATCCTCAAGCATAGGCTCAAAGATTGTCCCCTGTATCTTATGCTGTTTGCATAATGTTTTTAGTTTTCAGCAACTTTTTTCCTCTCCACACTTTCGTTGTGTTCCATTTTACTACCTTTCACTGGCTGCTTTGGGGGTGCTGTTGGATTCTTTTTCGACCCTTGGTGCTGAGAACACCACAGAATTATGGACTGTGGTGTGTCTCTAGTTGACGCCAAGAGCACAGACGCAATCAGCCGTGTCTCCTGATGAGTCTGATCCAGCGGACGAAAGGCCTATGAGCAGGCAATACTAATAGATCTGCCTTTGAGAGGGATTCTGATGGTTCCCTCAGGCAGCTAGTAAAGGGTTTCACATATTGATGATATATTCCCCCATTTTTTCATCTTCCTTTTTTTTTTTTTTACCAAAAGTTCAAATCTTTGTCAAGTCATTATATAATGACTGAAGGATTGTTAGCCTGCACTTGTTTTCACCCACTACTTAATTGTTCAGCAGCATATATATATATATATATATATATATATATATATATATATGTAAAATTAGGTATGAAAATGTAGAAGTTTAAAAAAAAAAAAAAAAAAAAAAAAATATATATATATATATATAGCACATATAATGTGTGTGACTTAATAAGAGGAGTCCATGTCTAGTCACCACCAGGCAACCCACCAGAAGAAACACTGTACAGAGCATCCTGTATAGCACATATAACGTGTGTTGCTTGAGAAGAGTCTTAACCTCTAAAGACTGATTGGACGTTCGCACTAAAATTTCAGTTCAGAAGCCTTACGTAACCAACAGTGAGCAGAATCTGAACGCAGACTTCAGTGGGTTTTTTTTTTTTTCCCATTCTTTCAGTCAGCATGGGGACACATGTGTCCTTACAGCTGAAAACAAGGGCCCCAAAAGTAAATGCATGAGACAGATTTAAGTCCATACCTTGGAACTCTCGTGCAGTTTTTAACCAATCATGAACAGCATGCGCTAGGAGCTTTCTGCGATTGTACTTCCCACCTAATGGAGTATGAATATGTGTGTATAGACTATCAAAATGTGTATGTGTGTTTGTGTGTGTGTGCGTGTGTGTGTGTGTATGATACTGTATGTGTGACATGGCATTTGTTGAACGTGTGTGTGTGTATGTTTTAAAATTGATCCAAAATCACTCTGTGTATCTGCATCAGTGTGTGTGTGTGTGTGTGTGTGTGTGTGTGTGTGCCTTCCTTTTTTCTAAATTATAGTTTAATGTCATTTATTCCTTGGTCAATTTTAAATAGAGTTCCAGAATAAATTCACTTATTCAGATTGATGATGTAGCAAATAATAGAATCGGTATGACTAAATGAACATAAATTTGATAAGGGGGTGGGGGTTGGTTGGACAAAGTTGTTTGCTTGAGAGTTTGTGTGCCTTGTACATAACGAATCTGTTGCCCTATTCCTGCATTCGTTCTCCAGTTCCTGTAGCAGATATTCTGCAGTCTAATCCGTCAGGTGGTGGTGGTTGCAGTTTAAAGATTCAAGAATATTCAAGTAAAAGTGCAGTCCATCCCTCCTTGTGTGACCGGATAGTTCTGAGACGGTCAGCATCTTTACTGAGTGATCTGATGGTCAGTTAGTCTTTCTTTCATCAGGTTGTTTTCATTGACAGCAGGTACAGTTTTAACCAGTGATCTTGATTGTCCGCGTGTAGATTTTTTTTAACAGGTGGTGCAACTGATGGCCAGAATGTTTTTGTTTGCTTGTTTGTTTTGTAATGGGTGGTGGAAGTGACAGCCAAACTTTTTCTTTTTTTTTTTTAAAAAAAAAAAACAGGTTATTAGATTACATAGGCAGTCTTTGTTGAAATCTGTAGTGAGACAGCTGGTATTTCTTTACCTTTAGCAGTCTGTCCGTTTTTGTCTCGACTGATGTCTCTTTGCACCTCTGCCCCACTGTTCTTGTACATTGTTTTTTTTTTAACAGATGGTTAATACCATTCATGAAAGAAGTATATTTTTTTAAAGAAATATTGTTGAAAATAAGGACACAGTTACAGTGCTAAAACTGAACTATGTTGATGACTCGGTCAGATCTCTTGCAAGGTATACTGCAGAGGCATTGAACATTTAAAATAAGAAAATAACTCAAACTGAGCTTATTAAAAGATATAACTAGCTTTAAAGGAGAGTGTATGAAATTTTAGTTTCAATCATTAATGCATTGTGAATTCTTGAAGGTGCAGGTGCATTATTCTGGATGGACAGTATTCAGGCTTATGGTGCTTGGAATAGCAGCATTGTTTTAATTCATCTTTGTTGTGGATCTGTTGTGTTTGTTATTTGTTTTTTTTTGCTTTGCACCCCAATGTCATCAAGGCTGTATAGCTAATGACATTGAAATTGTGTTCAATGTTCAGTGTTCTGCCTCTCTGTTTAAATTATTTTTGTCTTACGCCATTTGTCAACATGCTTTTTCTTTTTCTTGTGGTTTTCTTCTTTGTAGTCATTGTCATATCATCATCTTCCATGTTCTCCTCATCATCTGTCTGTACTGTTCCCTTGTGCAGACAACGCCTATGACCCTGATGTCTTGGCAGACCTGCTGCAGATCAAGGTGGAGAAGAGGAGGAGCGGCAAGCAGTGCCTGCTCTTTGTGGACAATGGGTCTGGCATGGATTTTGAGCACCTGACCAAAATGCTCTGGTAGGCCCGAAATTATAAGCAAAAGCTGCATAGTAAAAATGAACTGACATAATTCTTAGGTTTGGCTGTGGATGTAGAAACTTGTAGAGATAAAAAGTATTCTTTAATTTTATTGTGGATGAAAAAAGTGTGTAGAAATTAAAGAAAAAAGAATTAAAATGGAAAAAGAAAAAACTAAATTGAAGAGAAAATAAAAATAAAAGAGGGTGAAGAGAAGAAAAAAAAAAAAAACCACGCCAGCACAATCTTGATAAAGCAGTCTTCCAGGGCGGTACTTTTGTTGGCAAATACACATCCACATCAGGAGCCTCTTCGTACGATTTAGACTTGACACTATTTTTTATATTCATTTTATTTTATTTTTTTATTTGTAAGGGGGTTCCATTATGAGATACAATGAATGAAGAAATTTAACATTGGCGGACATCTAATAAGCACAAGCCAGCCCATGTTGCTCCAAAACAGCTTGGGCACGCAGGGAGGCACTGGAGAGTGGGTCCATACTTCTGTCTCACACACCATACAGCATAGTGATGGAGCCTGCCTTGCCTGATTGGCAGAGAGTTCCATGCATTGGCACTCAATCGATGGAACTGGAGGAGCCTGGCGACATATTCTTCATTGTGGTGCCCCATAGACTGTCCACAGAGTTAAGTTAGAGTGAGAAAAAGCAAAAAATATTTCATTTTCAGTTTTCTTTTTGTATTCCTTACATTTCAGGTAGTTTGATTTTCAGTTCACCTCTTCCTTTTCAGTCTCCATTTTTCATTTCACCTGTTCCAATTGAAGAGAGTAAAAGAGTCTGCTCACTGACTGTGACAAACAAATGACGATACAGTGGTGATCTGATAACTCTAGTCTTTTCTCTAGCTTCAGCTTCTCTCTACTGTCATTTCACTTGAAACTTTTGTTTCATTTCACTTTCCATTTTTTTATTTTACCTCTCTTCCGTTTCCGTTACCATTTCACCTGTTCCATTTCACGTTCCCTTACCATTTCACCTGTTCCAATTCAGTTTTTAGTTTAATTTCACCTCTTCCATTTCACTTTCCATTTTCATTTTCCCTCTTCCATTTCAGTTTCCTTTTACCATTTTACCTCTTCCATTTCAGTTTCCTTTACCATTTTACCTCTTCCATTTCAGTTTCCTTTACCATTTTACCTCTTCCATTTCAGTTTCCTTTACAATTTTACCTCTTCCATTTCAGTTTCCTTTACAATTTCACCCCTGTTCCATTTCAGTTTCTACTTTAATTTCACCTCTTTCATTTCAGTTTTCATTTTCACTTTACCTCTTCCATTTCAGTTTCCTTTACCATTTCACCCTGTTCCATTTCAGTTTCTACTTTAATTTCACCTCTTTCATTTCAGTTTTCATTTTCATTTTGCCTCAACCATGTTTGTTTCCTTTTTTCATATTGTTTTTATTTCACCTTTTCCATTTTTTCGTTCTCATTTTCATTTCATTTCTTCTAATTCAGTTTCCCATTTTCATGTCGTGCTTTTTAAAATTTATTTATTTATTTTTTAAATTCCAGTTTCGGTTACAATGAGAAAGACCAGTACAAAGACAACAAAGACCATGCACCCATTGGGCAGTACGGAAACGGGTTCAAATCTGGGTCTATGCGACTGGCTGAAGATGCATTGGTGTTCACTGTGCACAAACCATCGGAGACCGCGTGCGTTGGATTGCTGTCACAGACCCTGTGTGAAAACCGAAAGCTGAGTTCTGTGATGTTTCCAATGGTGGAGTACCACATGCCAAGCCATATCCTTTTGTCATAGGCTCTAGTTCACCTCTGGCCTTCATGTCTCTGTCTGGCTGGCCGGCTGTCTGTCTGTCCCTCTCTCTCCCTCTCTGTCCCCATCTCTTTCTGTTTCTTTGACTTTTTGGGGGGCTTTGTCTTTTTGCAGTGTTTTTGCAAGCATCACAAATATGCATGCATGCATGCTCACATGCATGCACACACACACACGCACACAGAAATAGTTTGACACCTTCTCTCTCATTTTTCCTAGGCTATCTTAGTTTGCTGGTTTTTTTTTTTTTTTCAGTTCTAAACATAAAAACAAAAGTTTGGCCAGGGAGAAGGATATTGTTGCCAAGAGTCCTTTTACATGCACTATGAGCATATTGTGCAATTGATCCCATGTTGTTCAGTCTTATATCAGTCACACAGTATTTCATTCTTTTGGAGCGTGCTATGCGTATATGTGTCATCCATACCAACAGCTAAACTGGCCTTTTTTTTTAAAAAAAAAAAAAAAAGGTTGGTGATGAGATTTTATGTACGTGCAAGATGTTACAGGTGCGTGCACACCCAGAATCTATGAGTCTCATTTGAAGGACTTTACACGAAGTGGAGTCAGAACAGATGTTACCTCCAAAGGAAAGGTTCCCTGTACCAAGACAGTCTAGCAGCAATTTGAATCCGCATCCCCACGATTTACTCCGGTCCGAGGTAACAGACAGACAGACAGACAGACACAAACAAACACACAGACATGTATGTACAGTCATATATGCACAGACGCATGCACACACACATGCACACACATGCATGCGCGTGCACACACACACTCACACACACACACACACACACACACACACACACACACACACACACACACACACACACACAATATGCACAGACGCATGCACACACACACACACACACACACACACACACACACACACACACACACACATGCACACACACAAAATACATAGACACAAGCATACAGTCACACATGCACACACACACACACACACACACACACACACACACCACACACACACACACACACACACATACTCACAAAATATATAGACACATACATACAGTTACACACACACACACACACACACACACACACACACATGCATGCTTATGAAGTGTTATCCCTTAACCTGGCAACTAAAGAGATCATCAAGAGATGAGCTGGACATAGAACAGGCTCTGGACGCCATTCTGGAAGTGTCCCCCTACAACAGTGAGGAGGAACTGAAAGACGAGCTCAGCGCCCTCAGGAGGCAGAAGAAGAGAAGCGGCACGAAGATAGTGCTTTTCAACCTGCACAGGTATTCCACTTGCACTGTTTCCCAGCGCGTTGGGCTAATGTGTAGGTCAGGCATCTGCTAAGTCGTAGCCATGAGACCCTTTTCTGAAATTCTCTTACCTTCATCATTTATTCAATTATCCATGAGCTACAAATCATGTGCAGTGTTGTGGTCTCAAAACTTAGCGGATGTGGTGTTGTGTATATGGACAAGTCCGCACTCACTGACACCTTGATGTAACTGAAACTGTCACAGGTAGGCGCTTGGGTGCAGCTTCCACAGCACACACTTTTGTTCCATTTGACTTGGGCAGGTGGTATTGCTCACCTTGTTCAGGTGGATGGCGTCGCTGTGATAATAGAAAGGGATAGACGCAATTAGTTATTACGAAAATAGCAAAATGAAGAGAAGCAGGTAGAGAGAGAGAGAGAGAGAGAGAGAAGCAAAGGTCAGACCTTGGATCCACCCTTTCAACCAGTTCATGAATTTGGAAAAAAAAAAATTGTTTTGCCAAGGGAAGTAATCATTGATAAAGACCAAGTATGTTTTCTTCTTCTATTTTTTTAATTAAGAGAACACATAAACCATGAAATTTCAACATTTATATCAGTAAAGACAAAACTGGTATTTTATGAGCAAATTTAGATTAGTTGTATTTATAGTGTGGATGGAATTTGACACTGTGCATGACTAGTATAAAGCTTGTGGTTGTCGTTGAAATAATCACACTGTTGCTCATTCCACATGGTGTTTTAAAATAGGTTTTTAAACTGATATTTTATGAACAAATTTAGATTAGTTGTATTTATAGTGTGGATGGAATTTGACACTGTACATGACTAGTATAAAACTTGTGGTGGTGGTTGAAATAATCGCACTGTTGCTCATTCCACATGGTGTTTAAATAGGTGTTTGATTTAAGTCACTATGAGTCCATTTGAAAGGGAAATAGTCATGTGCAGCTTGATGAGGCAGTGAGGGACACAGTCTTGTGCAGCTTGATGAGGAAGTGTGATTCAACTTTCCAGGTAGATGTTGAGCTGGCTCATACAGTGTGTGCGACTTGCCTGCGCAGACAGTGACGCGCAGGCACCATAGGTAGATGTTATGTTTTGACGTACAAGTGTGTTTTGATACAGAATGTGTTCAGGTAGATACTGGTTTGCAACTTGCTTTTGGTTTTTCAGTTGCATGCAGGTTATAGAGCTCTTTATTTTGTTTTGGGGGTTACGTTGCATGGCTGTCTTAATCGGCAGTTACTTTCCTTTTGTTTTTTCTCCCGAAATACGTAACAAATTCTGTTTTGCCAGCCAGAACTTCTTCATGGTTTCGAAAGTTTGTTTCTATTGGCATGAATGATATCTTTAATTTGAACTATTTCTGCTCGTTTCTGTGGAGGAGAGAATGATATATGGCCTCTGTATTTAGTCTGCAGTTTTTTTCCACTGTAGCTGTGGGTGAAAGTGCAAGATTTATTTTTTCAAAACATTTATAAAGAACTTCCTGAGAAAATGTGCTATTAACCTGGCAATAGGGTGACATCAGTTTTGATGTGTGCTTTTGCTTACGTGTAAATGCCATTTGGGGATGTAGATCCAGTAAGATTTATAGTGTAAAAAGTCTTGCTAGCTCCAGTTAACATTTATTTCTGTTAAAAAGTCTTCTAATTCACCGTAGACTGAACACAAAACAAAACAATTTGTCCAATGTGTCATGGGTCCAAAAATGTGTACCAAATTGACTCTTTTTTGACTAATATCTGATTCTGTTTTTTTCCCTTTCTTCGTTTTCAAACACTTTATCTTCTGATTTCTTTTTTTTGTACTCCCAGTTCTTATAGAATAGGGAGTACTTTACAATGGGAATGAAGAAATGCTGTCTGTGTGTGTGTCTGTCTGTGTGTGTGTGTGTGTGTGTGTCTGTCTGTGGTCAAAATCTGTTCCACTCGCTCCAGACAAAACTTCTAGGCCAATCTTTTTTGAAATTTGTAGGTATGTTCATTATGGGTCACGGATGATGCCCGATATTTTTATTTTACCAGAATAGCCGTTACTAACAGCTATAATGGCCCCAAACGGTTTTTCTTCTTTATGGGTTATCTCAGTGATGAAATACATTATGACGCATGTTTGATTGTGACTTCAAATGCATTATGACAAATGTTCGAATGTGATGTTTTTTTCAGGAATATAAACTGGGAGTATGTTGATATACTTTGCATCTTGTTTTCCAAATAAATTCAAATTTGTTTCTGTTTATTTTGGTTTAGATCTGTTGAGGTGGACCAGTTTACTGGATTACAAGTACACACATGATTGGATTACAAATGTATATGGAGTACAAATATACACATGATTGGATTACAAATGTATATGGATACAAATACACACCGACTGAACACAAAGCATTTATCATAATTTCTTCCCCATGAATTCCTAAATCTGTGTTACTCCTCATTTTATCAGTTTCTTAATCATCTTAATTCTTTTTGACTAGGTTTTGTTTATTGCAGCTTGGTTGTTTTAAAAGTTTGTTCCAAGTACTTCGTTTTCTCTGACAATATATGAATAGCAGATTGTTTTTTTTCTGCCACTGTATTCTTAATCACATTGTTTTTTTTTTTTTTGTTGTTTTCATATACGTAATTTCAGACAGACCAGAGAAAACATAAAAATAATTTGTTATGCCATGCATTCTATCATGATGTCTTTGCTGTGTTAAATCAATGTTGCATCATCTGCTCTATGTGTGTGTTCAGAGCATTACAGACGATGATGAGGTGTTGGAAGGGTATCTCCTGAAATGTTAGCGTTTCAAGCATTTGTTGCAAGTAGTTCAACAGCTAGAATGAAAGCTTGAGATGGAAATGGGCAGCCCTGCCATATTCTACAATTTACGGGAAACACTTACAAAATCCACCGCCATGATTGTGCAGCTGACTGCCATTGATATGATCACACCAATCCAATTTTTTTTACACACACGCACACATGCACTCGACTCGCATGTGTGCACGCTCTCTCTCTCTCTCTCTCTCTCACACACACACACACACACACACACACACACACACACACACACACACACACACACACACACACACACACACACACACACACACACACACACACACACACACACACACACACACACACACACACACACACACACTCACAATCACAACATCAGATGAGTTATGCACCCAGCTGTGTATAATCATAAAGTTTAAGCCTTATTGATTAGAAAAGAACACAGAAAATTACAAGAACATGTCATTGTGTAATGGACAAAACGCAAAGAAATGAAAGAAGGAAAAGAATAGCTATCCATTAGTTCATTTACATGTCAAGTCTTGATTAAGCCTGGGGGGAGGGGGGTGGGTGGGTTATAGAGATATTTCGTCCATTCGTTTTCATCCAGAAATCCACATCAGTGTCCTTGTGACTGTCCACTGTATTTCATTCGATCATTTTAAAGCCTTGAACCAAACTTTTTTCTGTCAGTCAGAACGTCAGGCATTCCGACAAGTGGAGGGTCTGGAAGCTTCACGGCAGATTCTGTGACTGGCAGGAGTCGGCTCCTTACTGACGACAGTACTTTTGGTTTTTTTAAGCTGCCTTGATTAGCTGGCTTTTTGTACCTCTCCTTCACGTCAAGAAAGCAGATTATTACTGGCTTGGGGGGGGCATGTTCTGATGTGTGCGCCACTCCTCTGTCAACTTAGATAATTTTGACAAGAATATTTTGTGTTGAAAATGTCGCAACATTTTCTTCATGCAGTTGTTGCTGAGTCCCCTCCCACCTACCCCCCTCACCCCCACCCCCATCCCTACTCTCCTTCTCTCTCTTTTGTTACATTGTAGCACATAGTACATGCATACATTACACTGTCTTGTATTAAAAGTAAATTGTTCTGCTCCTTTTGTACGTTGTGAAGACTGTTTTTGTTGCACAGCATTATAAAGAGTGTCATTTTCCTTCCTCAAAGTTTGAGTGTATACATATATATTTTTTTGGGGATTGATCTTTCTTTGGTCTCTGTTTCTAGTAATCTGCCTTTCAGTTTTGCTGCTTTGCTTCAGTGTCTTCAGTTCTCACCTGGTCTCATGCCCAGAATGTCTTCTTTGGTGGTGAGATTTTGTTTGTTCACTGGCTCACAGTTTAAGGTATATGGTGGTGAGATGTCAGTTCACTGGCTCACAGTGTTAGGTCTGTGGTGGTGAGATTTGTGTGTTCACTGGCTCACACTGTGAGGTCTTTGGTGGTGAGATTTGTGTGTTCACTGGCTCACAGTGTTAGGTCTGTGGTGGTGAGATTGTGTGTTCACTGGCTCACAGTGTTAGGTCTGTGGTGGTGAGATTCGTCTGTTCACTGGCTCACAGTGTGAGGTCTTTGGTGGTGAGATTGTCTGTTCACTGGCTCACAGTGTTAAGTCTGTGGTGGTGAGATTGTCTATTCACTGGCTCACAGTGTTAGGTCTTTGGTGGTGAGATTGTATATTAACTGACTCACAGTGTTAGGTCTTGGCTCAGCAGGCTTTTCCTGTGGTTGTCTTCTCCATGGAGACACAAGCATCCATTTGTACTGTTTGCCTTGGTTTTTTACCCCTGCTTGAATCGAGCAAAGCAGGAATAACATGGTCACTTTAGTGTGAAATTAATGCTTTCATCACTCTTCATGATCACGTCACCTCATTGCCTACCATAACCATTATTTAGAAAGAAAAGGGGTTAGTTACCACCAAGGACACAGACAAAAAGATTGCAAGTATCCCTCCTCTTATCATATATGTTTTTTATCATCGCCACAATTATTACTGTTCTTACCATTTTTACCATTATTATCGTGGACATCATTACTGTTTCAGCTCCCATGGTCCCCTCCCTAACGGCCTGTTTTTCATCCGCCAAATATGAGAAAATAAGTGGTTTCTCGTTCTCGTTTTCACTGTCCTAAATGTTATTTGTTTTTACTTGAAGAAGACCCAAGAGGTCGAAATGCATTGTGTCTTGTCCTGTGATCTGTTTGTCTGTGTCCTTGGCGGTAACTGACCCCTTTCCTTTTCCAAATTTGGCTTCATTTTGCGCCCTTAGTCAGTTCGTTTTGAAACTACCATAGTCATTGTTTTTCTCCACGTAGTACACACATCACTTCAAGTACTAATACACATCACTACAAGCACTAGTACACATCACTACAAGCACTAGTACACATCACTACAAGCACGGAATATCCAAGGTCGGCATGGATATGTCCCCCTGCTGGTTGAAACATAAAAATGACAAAATTCATTTTGCGTTGATTTTTGTCTGAGGATTAAAATGTTCACGATAAATCTAATGGGATGATTGAACTTTCAAGTAATGATATAATTAGTTAATTAAAGTAGAGGCTACAGAGAGTAGCTGCTTGAGTTCATGTTAGTGAAAACTCATTTTAACTATCACAGGGTTATAAATTGATAAACATAGTTACATATGCATTTTACTTCTTTTCAGTTTTATCTTGTAATAACAGGGCTTTCTTTTCTAAATTATCATTAAGTTATAAATTGATGTACGTGGTTACGTCTGCATGTTATTTCTTTTTTTTTATTTTGTTTTGTAATGACAGGGCTTTCTTCTGTACAAAGTGACGGCCCTCAAAGGGCCGTGTGTAGTTAGTGGAAGTAGAGAGACACATAGTGACAGCCCTCAAAGGGCCGTGTGTAGATAGCGGGAGTAGAGAGACACAGTGACAGCCCTCAAAGGGCCGTTTGTGGCTAACGGGAGTAGAGACACACAGTGACAGCCCTCAAAGGGCCTTGTGTAGCTAGCGGGAGTAGAGAGACACAGTGACAGCCCTCAAAGGGCCATGTGCAGCTAGCGGGAGTAGGGACACAGCGACAGCCGTCAAAGGACCATGTGTAGCTAGCGGGAGTAGAGAGACACAGTGACAGCCCTCAAAGGGCCGTTTGTAGCTAGCGGGAGTAGAGAGACACAGTGACAGCCCTCAAAGGGCCGTTTGTAGCTAGCGGGAGTAGAGAGACTCAGTGACAGCCCTCAAAGGGCCATGTGCAGCTAGCGGAAGTAGAGAGACACAGTGACAGCCCTCAAAGGGCCGTTTGTAGCTAGCGGGAGTAGAGAGACACAGTGACAGCCCTCAAAGGACCATGTGTAGCTAGCGGGAGTAGAGAGACACAGTGACAGCCCTCAAAGGGCCGTTTGTGGCTAACGGGAGTAGAGACACACAGTGACAGCCCTCAAAGGGCCTTGTGTAGTTAGCGGGAGTAGAGAGAGACACAGTGACAGCCCTCAAAGGGCCTTGTGTAGCTAGCGGGAGTAGAGAGACACAGAGTGACAACCCTCAAAGGGCCGTTTGTGGCTAGCGGGAGTAGAGACACACAGTGACAGCCCTCAAAGGGCCGTGTGTAGCTAGCGGGAGTAGAGAGACACAGAGCGACAACCCTCAAAGGGCCGTGTGTAGCTAGCGGGAGTAGAGAGACACAGAGCGCGACAACCCTCAAAGGGCTGTGTGTAGCTAGCGGGAGTAGAGAGACACAGTGACAACCCTCAAAGGGCCGTGTGTAGCTAGCGGGAGTAGAGACACACAGTGACAGCCCTCAAAGGGCTGTGTGTAGCTTGCAGGAGTAGAGACACACAGTGACAGGCCCGCAAAGGGCCAAGTGTAGCTAGCGGGAGTTGAGACACACAGCGACAGCCCTCAAAGGGCTGTGTGTAGCTAGCGGAAGTAGAGACACAGTATTACAGTCCTCAAGGGTCGTGTGTAGCCAGTGGAAGTAGAGAGACAGTGTTACAGCCTGCAAAGGGCCGTGCGTAGCTAGCAGGAGTAGAGAAACACAGTGACAGCCCTCAAAGGGCCGTGTGTAGCTGGTGGGAGTAGAGACACACAGTGACAGCCCTCAAAGGGCCGTGTGTAGCTAGCGGGAGTAGAGACACAGTGACTGCCCTCAAAGGGCCGTGTGTAGCTAGCGGAAGAAGAGAGAAACACAGTGTTACAGTCCTCAAAGGGCATGTGTAGCTAGCGGGAGTAGAGAAACACAGTGACAGCCCTCAAAGGGCCGTGTGTGTAGCTAGCGGAGGGAGTAGAGAAACACAGTGACAGCCCTCAAAGGCCGTGTGTAGCTAGCGGGAGTAGAGAAACACAGTGACAGTCCTCAAAGGGTCGTGTGTAGCTAGCGGAAGTAGAGACACAGAACGACAGCCCTCAAAGGGCCGTGTTAAGCTAGCAGAAGTAGAGACAGAGAGTGACAGCCCTCAAAGGGCTGTTTGTAGCTAGCGGAAGTAGAGACACAGAGCGACAGCCCTCAAAGGGCCGTGTTAAGCTAGCAGAAGTAGAAACAGAGAGTGACAGCCCTCAAAGGGCCGTGTGTAGCTAGTGGAAGTAGAGACAGAGAGTGACAGCCCTCAAAGGGCTGTGTGTAGCTAGCAGAAGTAGAGACACAGAGCGACAGCCCTCAAAGGGCCGTGTGTAGCTAGTGGAGTAGAGACAGAGAGAGACAGCCTCCCTCAAAGGGCCATGTTCAGCTAGTGGGAGTAGTAGAGACACACAGTGACAGCCCTCAAAGGGCCTGTGTAGCTAGCGGGAATAGAGACACACAGTGACAGCCCTCAAAGGGCCATGTGTAGCTAGCGGGAGTAGAGAGACACAGTGACAGCCCTCAAAGGGCCATGTGTGTAGCTAGCGGAGAGTAGAGACACAGTGACAGCCCTCAAAGGGCCGTATGTAGCTAGTGGGAGTAGAGAGACACAGTGACAGCCCCTCAGCAGGCCGTTTGTAGCTAGCGGGAGTAGAGACACACACAGTGACAGCCCTCAGCAGGCTGTGTGTAGCTAGCGGGAGTAGAGAGACACAGTGACAGCCCTCAAAGGGCCATGTGTAGCTAGCGGGAGTAGAGAGACACAATGACAGCCCTCAAATGGCCGTGTGTAGCTAGCGGGAGTAGAGACACACAGTGACAGCCCTCAGCAGGCTGTGTGTAGCTAGCGGGAGTAGAGAGACACAGTGACAGCCCTCAAAGGGCCATGTGTAGCTAGCGGGAGTAGAGAGACAGAGTGGCAGCCCT
Organism: Conus betulinus; assembly: GCA_016801955.1. NCBI lineage: Eukaryota > Metazoa > Mollusca > Gastropoda > Neogastropoda > Conidae > Conus > Conus betulinus. The sequence continues at coordinate 46,166 of JADBJO010004392.1, read as the reverse complement.
CAGCAGGCCATGTGTAGCTAGCGGGAGTAGAGACACACACAGTGACAGCCCTCAGCAGGCTATGTGTAGCTAGCGGGAGTAGAGACACACAGTGACAGCCCTCAGCAGGCTGTGTGTAGCTTGCGGGAGTAGAGACACACAGTGACAGCCCTCAGCAGGCCATGTGTAGCTAGCGGGAGTAGAGACACTCAGTGACAGCCCTCAAAGGGCCATGTGTAGCTAGCGGGAGTAGAGAGACACAGTGACAGCCCTCAAAGGGCTGTGTGTAGCTAGCGGGAGTAGAGAGACACTGTGACAGCCCTCAAAGGGCTGTGTGTAGCTAGCGGAAGTAGAGACACACAGTGACAGCCCTCAAAGGGCCATGTGTAGCTAGCGGGAGTAGAGACACTTTCATTGGCAGGCTGACAGTCATGATCAGACATGGATAACATTTGTTGTCTACCTTTTATTTATTTTTTTTTTTTTCACATTTTCAGAACAGAAAGAGGAACATTTGAGCTGGACTTGCAGTCAGACCCTGAGGATATCAGAAACCCGGATGAGCAGCAGGTCCAAGAGGCGTATGGCCAGCGGGACAAGATCTTCAGTTACCGCCAGTCTCTTAGAGTGGGTCATTGCCTGTTGGTCTCTGTGGGTCTAACGCTCCCTCCCCTTTCCTCCTCTCCTACTGCCCTTCCTCTGCTTTCATGTGACTATCAATCCTTCTTTGCCTCCTCCCCCCCAACCCCACACCTCCCCGTTCTTCTACACTCATCCCCTTTTTCCTATTTATCCAGTCTCTTACTGTACCTTCTCGTTTGTTTTTTTGTTGAGGTTTCGTTACTTGTGAGGGCAAGACTGTGTTTGTCTTAATGGTAATGATAACGATGATGATGATGATGATAATAATGAAAATACCTTTTTGGTTGTGTGTTTTTTTTTTTTAGGTTTCATTGCTTGTGAGGGCAAGATTGTGTATGTCTCAGTAATAAGAATGATAATGATAATAATAATATGATAATAATAATAGTATTGTAAATAGTAATGATAATAACAACAGCATTTATGAAGTATCTTGCCAAAAGTTTCTAGGCGCTGACAATACACACTCTAGTGTATGCAACGGGCTGCCTATCAGGGTAGTGCCAACTGAAGAGCTGCCTGCTGGCACTTCATTCAGTGTTTCCCAAGTCACCCAGTCAAAATTGTTCAGTATCGTTCACTCAATTTTCTTGCTTTCTTCATTCTTTCAATTTTTCATGCAGGATGTATGCTATGTGTAACGTGTCATCCATACCAACGGCCAAACTGGCCTTCTCTTACGAAAGTTGGTGATGGGATCTTATGTGTGTGCAAGACGGTATGCATGCGTTCACACACGGAACCTTGGTTTATAGTCTCATTCAAAGGACTGTATGGGAAATGGAGTCGGAACCAGTGCTAACTCCGAGGGAAAAATCCCCTTGTATCGAAACGGCCTGGCGGGCGGAGATTCTAACTCTTTTATTTTGTCTCTCTTTTATTTTTGTCTTCATAGACCTTCTCCTTCAATGTATTCAGTTGTAACGTGTCTGCATGTATAAATGTGTGCTTGCGCTATTGATTTCTATTGAGCATTTTGGTCATTTCCATGACGAAATAAAACTGTTGTTGTTCTTCCTCTGTTACATACTGGTTGTGTTACCCATTATCCCCACCCCCTCGTGCCTCTGCTTTCCTCCTTTCCCATCATTTGATCCCGCCAAAAGGCCAGTCTTCTGATCTCTCTCCTCTCGCTCTCCCTATTGCAGCTGACTGCCGCAGTGGAGTGGCATTGTCCTGTAAATCGTGCCATTGTTCTGGTCACAGTTACTTCCCTTAGACCAGCATTGAACGCTCGCATTGTTTTTGCATGGGCAGGTTTCACAGAATCACTTCCTCATTTAGCATGCCACATCACAAAAATAGTGTACTGAGGAATCAGTTTAAGGAAAAAAAAAAATTGAATCTGTTCTGATCTTGGGCGATGGTACTGATACAGTTGAATATTTCAGGGGATAGCAAAGACTTCGCTGTTGAATTATTGATGGAAAATCTGCCATACCCTTACCGAAATGGAAAAATGCGAAAAACACCAGTCACAACTCATGTGGCACATACACACCATTCCATGGCTAATGATACATGTAGAGAATAAAGACTGGCACAGCCAAAGATATCTTATTAAGTTGGCTTCTAATGCAGTTTAAAGAAATATCTTTCTCTTCTTATCACAACGCCAAATTGCTGCTGTCTACGCTTATTACAACTGGCGCACAGTGTTTAGACTTTTTGGAAATATGAAATTAAACAGCTTACTTATGTTCGTTGCTGTTTGTTATAATTCAAAGGCGGCAAGGTCTGACCAGCGCATTGGGCTATTGCATAGGTCAAACATCCGCTGAGTTGCAGCCACGAGACCCTCTTCTTCATTTGTCTCATCTTGGTTGTTAATTCATTTATCCATCAGCTTCAAATCATGTGTAGTGTGGTCTCAAAACTAGCGGGTGTGGTGAAGCGTTTATGGACTAGTCCGCATGCAGTGACGCCTCCTGGATGAAACTGAAACTGGAACCGAAACTGTTATAATTCAGTGTGGCATTGAGATGGGTCAGTTCTGTTGTATTTGAATCTTTTAAATGTTTGCAAAAGTAATAGAATGACCAAAATGGTATTAACATATGGCCGTGAGATATCACGGGTCACTGTATTCCAGGGATAGTGGGATATAAGGGGCCGAGGGATTGGAAAAGGGGAGGGGGGGGGGGGTATTAACTGTTTTGCATTTTCTTCTGGGATGTGTTTTTTGTAGAAAAGTTGTGCAGAGATCACTTCACTGTGTGTGGGTCTTCAGTGTTAATTCCTCAATGGAACTCTGAAAGTTGGATAGAGGCCCTGACAATGCATAGAAGGACCCAGCTTTTTTTTTTTCAAATGCGATCTCTCAAATAGGTCTGGAATTAAAAAAAAGATACAAGTCTAACTTTATTTTCAGGATTGTAACTTTTGATTAGTATGCTGGTACGTGTTCGCAGTTGCATACTTTATGACCCAGTGTTGGCCGTTTTGAGAAGAAGATCAGGCAAGTGAAACTATCAGATCTTTTTCTTCAGTTGAACATTTCTTGTAGTGATTGTTGCTAGGGTTTGAAAATGGCTAAGATCATGTGATATTTATTTGAAAAATTTGGGTTTTTTTTTTTTCCCCCCAAAATGTCTGTTGAGAATGAATATCAGAAATTGTTTTTGCCTTCAGTTTTGATGACAACACACAGCACACAGAAGAAAGAAAGAAGAAAACATCTGTGGGATGTCTCCTGTTTTGGTCAGAGTGCTGTCTCCTTCTTTGGTCTGTGTGCTGTGTTGTCATTTCTGTGAGGTAATTCCATGTCATAAGTAGCATTCCTTTTGAGGTATGGGCGTATATTTATTTGATTATGGGAGCAAGAGTTTCCATGCTGGTTTATTATTTACTGTTTGCTTTTTCCTGCCTCATTTAAGATTTCCTTGTTTTAGGTTTGTGCGGTGTTGGGAAATTGTGTCCACCCCTTTGTGAAGACCAAACAAGCACAACACATGTTCCATGAAAATAAAGCACAACATTCACAAGAGATATTCAGCGTTCTGTTTTATTTTCATCCTTAACTTTGTACATGAATTCTAAAAAAAAGAATTAAAAAAAAAGTTCACATAGACTGGCACAGTCGATGCCACAGTTACTTCAGGTGTTACAAATGGGACTGTCAAGCTCAAAAGTGATTCATCCTTGACCTAGTATGAAAATAGCTACTCTGCCAGATTTGGAGAAGATCAATATTCCAGATTTGGAGAAGATCAGACAGAAACTATTGATTTGTATAAGGATCCAATACATCAACACAGGGATACAAGAAATTAGTGCTTACCCACACTTTTCCCTAATGTAGGATAACAATTGTTTGTAAATTTGTTTTTTCTTCTTGCTTGTTTGTGTCTCCATCGACTGTTGTTTCTTTCAGACTGGTTCTCTCATTGTTTGTATCGTCTTTCTGACATACGATTGTTTGTGTGTGTGTATGTGTGTATGTGTGTTTGTGTGTGTGTGTGTGTGTGTGTGTGTGTGTGTGTGTGTGTGTGCCTGCATGCGTGTTTTGCATATGTGTATGGAGTATGTGTGATTCTTAATGCTTGTGTGCGCATGTGTGTGTGTATATGTGTGTGTGTGTGTGTGTGTGTGTGTGTGTGTGTGTGCGGGTGCATGCATGTGCATGTGTATTTTGTGTATGTGTATGGAGTATGTGTGATTCTTAATGCTTGTGCACGCGCACACACATGTGTGTGTGAGTGAATGTGTGTGAGTGTATGTGTGTGTGTGTGTGTGTGTGTGTGTGTGTGTGTGTGTGTGTGCCAACATGTGTGTTTTGTGTATGGAGTATGTGTGATTCTTAATGCTTGTGTGTGTGCATGTGTGTGTGTGTGTGTGTGTGTGTGTGTGTGTGTGTGTGTGTAATTTTGTTTGCCTGTTGTATATATTTCAGAGATACTGCAGCATTCTGTTCCGGCATAGCAAAATGATGATAGAGATCAAGGAGAAACGTGTGGATGATTTCTATTTCCTTGGAGACCTCAAAGAGAGAAAAGAAATGAAGTACAGGCCACGAGGAAAGGTAACGTTCACAGATTTGTAGCCAGATATTATGATACCTGTTTGTGTGTGAATGTGGGGAAAGAGGATAGGCATGTGCTTGGGAGTGGACACACATGCACACTCAGTCAAACACATATAGATCATGTATGAAATGATCAGGTAAGTATGAGTGAATGAATTTAGGGGCTGGAGCTGTCCATTTCATGAAAGAATGCAGAGAAAATGTCATAAACCATATAGGTTTACGGGTCTCCCTAAACAATGTGTTTGAGTAATAAGCAGATCTTTGACTGCAGATCTTCTGTAAACAATGCCAAATGTCTTTGAGGATGCTTAGAAGATTTTTAAATAGAAAAAAAAAAACAGAATAAAAGTCAGCGTTTCGGTCATAAACCGTCATCAGGACTTGTGACATGAAAAGAAAAACAAATAAATGTGTATAGGTAATGACATATGAAAACATATATGTAAACAGACGATTACGTGCTTTAAGGTGTGTGTGTGTGTGTGTGTGTGTGTGTGTGTGTGTGTGTGTGTGTGTGTGTGTGTGTGTGTGTGTGTGTGCGCGCGCGCGTGCGTGCATGTGCGTGTATGTGTGTGTGTGTGTGTGTGTGTGTGTGTGTGTGTGTGTGCACGCGCATTTGTGTATGTGTATGTGCACGGATGTGTGTGTGTAATAGGGAAAAGAAAAAAGAGAGGCAGATAGAGGGAAAAGACAGACACACACTAGAGACAGAGAAAAAGAGAGAGTGGTAGAGAGGAGTCTTATGTTTGGAAGGGGGCGCTTGAGGGTGTGTATGAAGGGGAAAAAAACACGGAAGTGGAGATGTGTGTTGTGAGGATGGGGGTTGGGTGGAGACTTCTATAAAAAATATAGGTGTTTCATGAAAACTGAATGTCATTTGTCAGATTTTTTTAATGAAAAAAATTTCATCCTCATCAAGAAAGCAAGACAATACTTTGAGTCACAAAACCATCTAAAATGCCATCTCTTCCAGACATCTGCCTTCTAAGACTTCATCTGCCGTTACAAGTGAACCCTGTGAACCCCAATTCTATCTCCTTCCCAAAATCCACAAACCCAACAATCCCAGTCGACCGATTATTTCAGCTTGTTCTTGTCCCCACTAGTCTCATCTCTCAGTTCTTGGACTCTGTGTTTCAGCCTCTAGTTGCAGTGCTTCCAACCTATGTTAGAGATACCAGCCATGCTGCTCTCAACGATGTAATTTCTCAGAATTGAGATAAGAAAGTATTCTTGTATCTTGTATTTTTTCAACCGGATCATCTTTCCTGACAGTCCTCATTGTTTCCTCTTCACTGTGGAAGTGACAGCTTTGTATACTGACATACCTCACAATGAAGGCCTTGCAGATGTCAGTCACTTCCTCAGAAACAGTCATCTGAACATTGACATCACCACCTTAGTCTGTCTTCCAGAACTGGTGCTAACGTTAAACTCATTCTGCTTCACTGAAAACCACTACCGACAAGTACGTGGAGTGGTCATGGACACCAAAATGGGACCATCATATGCTTGCCTTTTCGTCGGATACATAGAAGCAAAGAGATCTTTCGCACCTTCCAAGGAAAATTTCCTGAGTTCTTCAAACAATTTATTGATGAATGTGTAGGAGCCACATCCCGTTCAAAATCTGACCTACATTTGTTTCCAATTTCCACCCAGCTCTCTTCGCTTCACCTACAAGATTTCGGAGACCACTGTTTCATTCTTGGATATCCAACTGTCCATCTCAGCTGACACACACACCTGTCAACTTCTGTTTTCTACAAGCCCACAGATTCTCATTCTTACCTATTCTCTTCATCATCTCAGTCATCCATGCCCAGCAAAAGACAACATTCCTTTCTCCCAGTTCCTTATGTCTTCGACGCCTGTGCAGTGATGACCAGGACTTTGAAGCAAAGGCACTGGACATGGCATCCTTGTTTGAGACACGTGGATATCCACATACCATTGTTCAAGAGGCTCTTGTTCGAGCGAACTCTGTTTCCCAGGCAGAAGCCTCTATGTCCAAACCAGATGCAGACAACAAAGACCGTATTCCATTGAAACTCATCTACCACCCCCATAATATTCATAATAACATCCTCTTATGCCATTTCAAAATCTTACAATCTGATCCCAAGCTGAAATTGATCTTCCCCAAGCCTCCCCTCATGGCCTGCAAGAGAGACAAAAACCTTCGCCACCACCTGGCATGAACCAAGTTCTGTAAAAACACCAACTCCTCAGCCAGAAATTACCTGTGCAGTCAACCTGGATGTAATACCTGCACTTACATTGCCAGCATCCACAGCATCACTGACCCTAAAGAAAAATTCATTGTCCAATCCCATTTCACCTGCCAGTCCACCAACCTGGTGTACGTACTGAGATGCAGCCTCTGTTCAAAGTTGTACGTTGGGGAGACATATCATAACCCTCAACAAACGCTTTGTGGAACACCTCAGAGCCATCCAGTCATCTCATCCAGCACCAGTGGAGGTTCATTTCAATGCTGATTGCCACAGCCAAACCCATATTTCTGTCATTGCTGTTTGGCAAAACCAATCTTCAGCTCCAGAAAGAATTCATGGAGTCCAGGATCATCTCTCGCCATGGCACCACAATCCCTGATGACTCAACTGCCATGTCTGACCTTATTTTAGTTTGAATTATTCCAGCTGTTTGCCCTCGCTTTCCTTTCCCCCGACCTCTCCTCCATCCCTTTCTCTCTACACCCCCTTCCCCCATTTCCCCATCCCACCATATTTATATTCAGACCCCATGTACATATATAGCACATTCATAACATGACATGTAAAGCATAACATATACACCCCAAACACCATCTCCACTATCCAGGTATGCACACTCGTAGACACATACACATGTGAACAATCCATATGCACTGATATTTTTTGTAGGAGTTTCCATCCAACCCCACCCCCCGTCCCCCCCTACACACACATCCACTTCCATGGTATTTTTTTTTCCCCTCATACACACCCTCAAGCGCCCCCCTTTCAAGCATAAGACTCCTCCTCTACCACTCTCTCTTTTTCTCTAGATGTGTTTCTCTTTTCCCTCTATCTGCCTGTCTTTTTCCTTTTCCCCATTGCGCGCGCACACACACACACACACACACACACACACACACACACACACACACACACACACACACACACACACACACACACACACACACAGAGACACACACACCTACATGCGTGCACATACACACACACACACACACACACACACACACACACACACACACACACACACACACACATGGATTAAACCATGTTTGGTTGAACCAGTCAACACTTAGTAAGCATAGACTGAAATTCACTGTTCAACAACAATTGAAAGCCAGGTATATTGAATTTTGGGCAAAGGAAAAGACAAAATACAGCCGTTTAGAGTTTTACAATGTCATTGAATCATCTGAATATCATATTGAATATTACTTGTTGACTGATATGGACAGTACGAAAAAACAAGCAATATGTAAATTGTGTGTTAGCTCGCATGACTTAAACGTTGAGAAAGGTTGCTATGCAGGTATACCACGAAATCAAAGATTTTGTATAGCATGAAATGAAATAGAAGACGAGGCTCATGTTTTGGATAATTGTAGAATACTTTATGACTTAAGAACAAAACTAAAGATACAAGCAGAACAGATGCCAGATCTAACAGATGACCCAGAAAAAAAGAATATTTTGTGCCAACCACTTCAAACCAAATAGTCTATTAAACTCCAGGGAACACCAAAAAATATTAGCCAGCTTTGTTTTTGAGGCATTCAAAGCAAGGCAAAATTGATAATCGAAGCACTTTTTTTTTCTTTTGTTGTTGTTGTTGTTGTTTTGTGCCAAATATCTTTCAAAGGTGACGGCAATAAAGAATTGTTCTTGTTCACACACACATACACACACACACACACACACACACACACACACACACACACACACACACACACACGCACACACACATGTGAGGGCACGGGCAGGCATACACACACACACACACACACACACACACACACACACACACGCACACACACACACATTTAGATATGTAATTGTCCGTTTGCTTATATGTTTTTATACGTCATTGTCTATACGTATTTATTTATTCTTTTTTTTATGTCACAGTCCAGAAGATGGTCTATGACCGAAATGTGATTGTGTGTGTGTGTGTGTGTGTGTGTGTGTGTGTGTGTGTGTGTGTTTCTATTTTAAATCTTCTAAGCATCCTCAAAGACATTTTGCAATGTGTTTGAGCATCATACATGCAATAAAATTGCCAAGTATGACAGAAAAATTTCAGACTGAGGGTAACAGTTTGCTGAACAAAAATGTTGCTGGTGATGAAAAAATTCAGACTGAGGGTAACAACTAGAACAAAATGTTGAGGTATGAAAAATTTCAGACTGAGGGAAACAGCTAGAACAAAATAGTTGCTGGTACAAAAAATTTCAGACTGAGGGTAACAGCTTGAACAAAATGTTGCTGGTATGAAAAATTTCAGACTGAAGGTAACAACTAGAACAAAATGTTGCGGTATGAAAAATTTCAGACTGAGGGTAACAACTAGAACAAAATAGTTGCTGGTACGAAAAATTTCAGACTAAGGGTAACAACTTGAACAAAACGTTGCTGGCAAGTATGTTTAAGCATCACATCAGAATTGCGTACATCCATTTTCGCTGTCTTACGCGAACTCTGTCAGGCTTGATTTGAAATGCACCTCTTCAGTAAAATACAGTTGACTGCATTTTGATAGAAGTTTTCCTTTGCTCTTACATGCGCACACACATATGCATGCATGTGCGCACCCATGCACACATGCGTGCACGCGCATGCACGCACGCATACATGCACGCACACATGCACACATGATTGAAATGACAAACTTTTTTTTTTTTTTTTTTTTTTTTTTTTGTGTGCTGTCCCAACCTCTGCGCTACCTCAGAGGCAGTGTACCCACGCCGCTCATTCCGACACCCTGTCCACATTCACAGCCCGGTCAGCCCCGCCGCCGCAGCCCCGGCACCGGCAATCCACAGGGAGCAGTCAATGTCAAGTCGTCCAGAGGCAACCCCATCGGAGGAGACACTGCACTGCTGCCGAGTCACTTCGGTGGTGTTCAGTGGCGCCTGTTCTGATCTAACATACGCAGGACACCACCTACTAAGCCCCCTACTGACGACAATAATTGCTTAGTCGCGGAGAGCCGGCGTGAGTGAGCTCTCTCCCTCCGGAGGGTGCACCACACGTCTGTCCCAACGACAGCCCCCATGGACTCGCCGATACCAGTGACCCCGACGGAACCAAACCAAGACCACAGACGTGGAGAGGACATCGAAATTGAGGTCACCATGAGAGCAGGGCATGAAGGGCCACAGAACTTGAGACATTTTTTTTTTTTTTGCTGATCGATGAGAATGGAGATGATTAAGATGATGCTACGGATTTCCATTTCGGTCTGAGACTACATGACAGGGCTGTACTCTACGCTTCCTTTCATAATATATATATCCTGGCGTTAACCAGGCCCGAGAGATACAGGCACCTGCAGTGTTGGTCAGGAAATTTGAGCAACACTCTCAGAAATGAATCCATTAAGTGGATGAAACTCGACTGTGTGGTTCCAGTCTTCCCAACTGAGCCCACAGCAAACTCAACTCTGGGTAGGAGCCGGTCGGGGCAGCAAACCCACATGACTCTGATGGGATTTGAACCCACGACCTCTCAGCCGGGGGAGTCCGCGACGCTAACCACTTCGCCACGGCGGCTGGTTGAAATGACAAACTTAATACTGGACAGTGACACGGTCACCAAATCATCGTCTACTGTGACATAAAAATCATCATCTAAAAATCATCATCTACTGTGACATAACAAAGAAGTACCATTATGGTGAATCCATCTTAACATCTTGGCCACAGAAATTTGTGTGGCCCATAAGTACATTATGAGGAACTCATATCAACATCTTGGCCAAAGAAATTTATGTGGCCCATAAGTACATTATGAGAAACCATCTCAACATCTTGACCAAAGAAATTTTGCTTGGCCAAAGGTACAAGACCACCAGTCAGTCTGCTGTGCAGTTTGCGATACAAGATCAGAGGCTAAGTGCAAAAGAGGAAAGTACTGTCATCAGTGGGACTTCAAACTGTAAACATACAGTAATGGCCAGTTTAGTCACATTGATACCCTCTTAAAGTTTAAAATGAGGTATAAATACCCATAGAAAGAAATTTTTTTAAGGATATGCTTGTTCATGAAAACCAGTGTTTGAGCAGCACTGAGTTATTATGCTAAATAACAAAACATTTGACATCACATTGCTGTGTGTTTGAAACAGAAGAAATCACAGTGCTTCATATTTAATGCGGGAAACATTTAAGAGCTTGCCAGATTGTGTTTGAAAAAGGAAAGGGTTGAAGGCATTTTACTTTTTGTTCTATGTTGAAATGGCTGAAATTATGTTTTATAGGGAAAGCAGTTTAGATATTGTTGCTTAATGTTTGAAGAGGGAAAAAGCTGCTGAGCGGATATGTTGCTCTATGTGTGAAGGGGGGAAGCTATGGTAATGATGTTGCTTTGCATTGGAAGTGGAAAGCAGTTAAGATCATGTTGATTTATTGTTGTAGAGGAGAGCGGCAGAAATCTTGTTGCTTTTCTTTCAGGGAAAAAGTAGTTGAAATGAGTTTGTTTCAGGTGGAAATATTGCTTTGTATTTCAAGGGGACAGTAATTGGAAAAAAAAAAATTTGTTTTTGAGTGAAAAAGCTGTTGAAATTATGTTGCTTTGTGGTGTTAAAGGTGAAAGGAGTTGAAACCATGTTGCTTTAAGTTTGAGGGGGAAAGCGGTTGAAATCAAGTGGCACATCCGTTAACTGTATAATTCAGAGTATTTTGTACTTGTGCAGAGATGTACCAAATTCACAGAGAACGTAAAGAAACAAGCAAAGAAACCAAGACATGAAGTTTCTTGAGTTGTCATTGTACCTGTGGAGTCTAATCACTATCTTGTCTTTGTGTGCCAGTTCACATGCTTTGACCAATGAGTGAGGACTGTCTCTAATGCTGGCAAGTGAATGCTCGCCTTGTTCAATCTGCCTCTTCAACAGCAGGTCAAAACATACCAATAACAGTGGGGCTGCAGACTCTGAACTGAAAAAAAGTGAGAGAGCTGGAATATCACTCAAAACATGGTGGTGAAGCAAGTTTTAAGGATTGTCTGTTGGAAAAACTGTGCTTGTTTCAGGTACTGTTAGACAGATTTCAGCATTGTGGATTTTGGTAAATTCAGTAACTGTATGATAGATTTCAGCAATGTGGATTTTGGAAAATTCAGCATCACCAGTCATTAGTTGCTAGTTTTACTCCTGTGAGAGTGTGCACTTTTAGAAAGAATACTCAATTAAAAAAAGAAAAAAAAAAAGTACACCAAGAGCATCTCTAGGCCTGGTGTTGCTTCATGTTTGAAGGGTAGGGCATTCGAAATCGCTTTGTTTTGTTAATTTGAAAAGTAATTTATAAGGCTCCACCCCAAAACGCACACAAACAAATCATAAGATGAAACACGACAGGTTTCAACCTCGTAGGTATTCTTCAGGTAAGATACTCAACACTCTGGACAATGAAAATGAACGAGCAATCACTTCTCTCCGTCGAATTCAGCGCAAGATGGCATTGAGCTTTATAAATTATTTTTCAAATTGTTTAGATTTCTGCCTGCAGTCGACTCACTTTTCAACTAAGTCTAACTTTGTTTTGTGTTTGAAGGGGAAAATCGTTGAAATCACGTTTGGGAAAGAGAAGAAGACGGGATCAGGGAAGCTGGAGGACCACGGAGTCCTGTTCTACCATCGCAACCGACTCATCACACCATACGTGAAGCTACCTTGTCAGAAACAACAGGTACGATAATATCCCCTGAAATGGAAATCACCTGCCTACACGGAACGATGTCAGAACTGGCCACGTTGATTCAGAGAGGGCAAATCTGGGTTGGGGAATGCTTGGTTCTCAGCCATTAAGAACATCAGGATATTAAAGATGCAGTGAGTTAATTGTGAGTGATTTTGAAATGCTGATTAATACTGTTTTTTTTTTTTTTTAGCAGGACTGGACTCTTTCCATTGTTCACCCTGACAGCCCTGTTAAGGCCCTGTGCAATCAGGTTATGGTCATCAGCCCAAAAGGAACTTAGACTAAACTGGTCACAACAGATCCCCCCTCAGCCCCCTAACTATAAACCTCCCTTGCACTCTTCCCCCTTTCACCTTCCTCCCACCCTCCTCTTTGCCCCCCTTCTTCCTCTTGCTTACACCCTACCTCCCCCTCTACCACAGCTCCCCCCCAACCCCTCCCTGCCTTCTCCTTTCCCCGCTGTGGGATCTTCGGCATGCACTAATGGCTTGCTGTCCATAAGATGTCGGAGTGCCATCTCGTGCAAACAGCTCGCTTTAAGATCACTGTTTCAACTCTGGTGCAGGTGGAGAAGGCAGGGAAAGGAGTGGAGGGTAGGTGGGGGAGGGAGGGAGGGTAGCCATGGTTGCGTGAGTCAGGTTCAGGGTGTTGGTCATGTTTAAACAATGTGTGGGACATGTTCAGGGTGATGGTCATGTTTAAACAATCTATGGGTCATGTTCAAGGTGTTGGTCATATTTAAACAATGTGTGTAGCCATGCTCAGGGTGTTGTTGGTCATGTTTAAACAGTGTGTGGGTCATGTTCAGGGTGTTGGTCATGTTTAAACAATCTATGGGTCATGTTCAAGGTGTTGGTCATGTTTAAACAAGGTGTGAGCCATGTTTAGGGGATGGTCATGTTTAAACAGTGTGTGGGACATGTTCAGGGTGTTGGTCATGTTCAAACAATGTGTGAGTCATGTTCAGGGTGTTGGTCATGATTAAACTATGTGTGAGCCATGTTTAGGGTGATGGTCATGTTTAAACAGTGTGTGGGTCAGTCATGTTCAGGGGTGTTGGTCATGTTTAAACTATGTGTGAGCCATGTTTAGGGTGATGGTCATGTTTAAACAGTGTGTGGGTCATGTTCAGGGTGTTGGTCATGTTTAAACAATGTGTGAGTCATGTGTTCATGTGTTGATCATTTTTAAACAATGTGTAGGTCATGTTCATGGTGTTGGTCATGTTTAAACAATGTGTAGGTCACGTTCAGGGTGTTGAATCATGTTTAAACAATGTGAGTCATGTTCAGGGTGTTGGTCATGTTTAAACAGTGTGTGAGTCATGTTCAGGGTGTTGGGTCATGTTTAAACAATGTGAGTCATGTTCAGGGTGTTGGTCATGTTTAAACAATGTGTGAGTCATGTTCAGGGTGTTGGTCATGTTTTAGCAATGTGTGAGTCATGATCAGCCATGTGTAGGTCAGACATCTGCTATGTGGTAGCCAGGAGACCCTCTTCTTCAATTCTCTCTTCTTAGTTGTTCATTCATTGATCCATCAGCTGAAAATCATGCGTAGTGTGGTCTCAAAACTTAGCGGATGTGGTATAGCATACATGGACTAGTCCGCACACAGTGACGCCTCCTTGATGAAACTGAAACTGAAACATGTTCAGGGTGTTGGTCATTTTTAATCAATGTGTGGGTCATGTTCAGGGTGTTGGTCATTTTTAATCAATGTGTGGGTCATGTTCAGGGTGTTGGTCATTTTTAATCAATGTGTGGGGTCATGTTCAGGGTGTTGGTCATTTTTAATCAATGTGTGGGTCATGTTCAGGGTGTTTGGTCAAGATGTGGTGGGTGTGGTGGATGTTACGGATGTATTACAACCCATCAACAACAAGCAGGATTTCCAAGTGAAGAACACGGATTATGGGTACGTAAAAAGTAACTGGAAAAAAAAAGGTGTAGGCAAGAGAGAGATGACAATGATAATGATGACTGTGACAATGATCTTTATTTCCTAGAACTATAGATAAGAAAACCATGTGGTCACCCCATTACTTGCCCCTAGAAAAAAGGGCTAAGAATAACCAGTGAGCCAAGGCTAAGAATGAATGAAACATAAGCGGATAAAGGAATTTTACTACTGAAAGTAATTCTAGGAAATACTTATCTGTCTAATGCAAACTTGTTTACCCTTACGATTTTGCCGTAATTTTTAGGGGAAAAAAAATCGAAATTACGGGGATGACGCCCTGCCCCCAAAAATTACAGGAAAAAAATATCAAAGACAGAAAATTGTTAAACATGAAGTTTTGTCTGCTACCATTTCAGTCAAAAGCAGTAAAAAAGACATTTCCCAGTGTGCCTTACTCTTTTACCTAGTCAAAGATGGCGCCGAAGCGGTCTTATGCACCAACGGCCGGCTCTTCCAAATCTTAAAAAGTTGCAAAAGTATTGCGATTATGAAGATTACAATTTTTTTTTCTTCAAGTTACAGGTTTTTGTCTGAGATATTACGGGTACAGGAATTTAGGGGGTAAACAGGTCTGCTAATGAAATGGCCTATTCCTACTTGAAGGAAATGTCTTATTCCTGCTTGGATTCTATTAGGATGCTCCAAAAAAAAAAAAAAAGAAAAAGAAAGAAAAAATATTGGGAGGGCAAGGGAGCTTACCGTGCCTCCTGCACCAAGACAGATCTGAAAGGTGACTGCCCTTGATGCTCAAATATTAATCAAACTGTGAGCAGACAACTCAGTTTCCACCCCTTTTCCCGGCAAAGCAGGGAAGGGTGTAGGACGTCTAAGTGTTTGGATTGTGAAAAATTGCGTAAAATTACTTTTAGTTGTAAATTTCTTTTTTTTTTTATTTTTGCCTGTCTGAACAAATGCCAGTAATGAAAAAAGAGATGGGAAATCTCATTTTGAAAAACAAAAAGGGGTGGGGGGGGGGGGGGGGGTATGATCCCAGGAGACAATGTCATAGCACTGTGCTCAAAGCCCTGGATGCTGCGTCCAAGGACCACCAGAGGGTCCAACACTAAGTATTGTCTGTCCATGCCAGACCAGCACATGAAGGGAGGAGATTCTGCTCTCCTTCACTGAGTACAGCATTGAAGTGCAACCCAGTGACAAAGAAATGAAATAAAAGGAACTTGCAAATTAATGTCTGTCATAGAGCAAATACTTACACAGGATTAGGAAGCGACCCAGTGACAAAGAAATGAAATAAAAGGAACTTGCAAATTAATGTCTGTCATAGAGCAGATACTTACACAGGATTAGGAAGCGACCCATTGACAAAGAAATGAAATAAAAGGAACTTGCAAGTTAATGTCTGTCATAGAGCAGATACGTACACAGGATTAGGAAGCGACCCAGTGACAAAGAAATGAAATAAAAGGAACTTGCAAATTAATGTCTGTCATAGAGCAGATACGTACACAGGATTAGGAAGCGACCCAGTGACACAGAAATGAAATAAAAGGAACTTGCAAATTAATGTCTGTCATAGAGCAGATACGTACACAGGATTAGGAAGCGACCCAGTGACAAAGAAATGAAATAAAAGGAACTTGCAAATTAATGTCTGTCATAGAGCAGATACATACACAGGATTAGGAAGCGACCCAGTGACACAGAAATGAAAAAAAAGGAACTTGCAAATTAATGTCTGTCATAGAGCAGATACGTACACAGGATTAGGAAGTGAACGAGATCCTGGAAAAGATGACTCGGCTGCCAGAAAGACTCAAAAAAACAGATTGTGTGTGTGTGTGGTGTGTGTGTGTGTGTGTGTGTGTGTGTTAGTTAGTTAGTGTGTGTGTGTGTGTGTGTGTGTGTGTGTGTGTGTGTGTGTGTGTGTGTGTGTGTGTGTGTGTGTGTTTTGTGTGTGTGTGTGTGTGTGCGCGTGTGTGTGTGTGTGTGTGTGTGTGTGTGTGTGTGTGTGTGTGTGTGTGTGTGTGTGTGTGTGTGTGTGTGTGTGTTGTTTTGTGGTGTGTGTGTGTGTGCATGAATGTGTACACGTGTGTGTGTGTTTGTGTGTGTGTGTGTGTGTGTGTGTGTGTGTGTGTGTGTGTGTGTGTGTGTGTGTTTTGTGGTGTGTGTGTGTGTGTGCATGAATGTGTACACGTGTGTGTGTGTGTGTGTGTGTGTGTGTGTGTGTGTGTGTGTGTGTGTGCACGTTGTGTGTGGTGTGGGTGTGTGTGTTTGTTTGTGTGTGAGAGTGTTTCACACATATGTCTGTTGACGTGGAAGCTTTCTTTTGCTTATGTGAAATTTCACTGTCTGTCGGCAGAGATTTGATCCGAGCTCTGAACATTAAACTCAAGCAGTATTGTGGAGTAGGAGACACCAGTTTGGAAGATGATGACAAAATGGAAGTGTAAGTGTGTGTTTCTTTTCATCTTTTTGTACACCCAGTTCTTATAGAATAGGGAGTACTTTAGACTGGGAACGAAGAATTGCTGTCTGTGTGTATGTCCGTCCGTCTGTTGTCAAAATGTGTTCCACTTGTTCCAGACAAAACTACCAGGCTGATCTTTCTGAAAATTTGTAGGTATGTTCATTATGGGTCACGGATGATGCCCCATGTTTTAGTTTACCGTTATAACTGTTACTAACGGCTGTAATGGCCTGTAACTGTTTTTCTTCTTTATGGAATATCTCAGAAAGTACTTGGCCAATCTTCGTGAAAATTAGCAGGTATGTTCATTATGGGTCACGAATAATGTCCGATATTTTAGTTACCCCGTTATAGCGGTTACTAACGGCTGTAATGGCCTGTAAGGGTTTTTTCTTTTTATGGCATATCTCAGAAAGTATGTGGCCAATCTTTGTGAAAATTAGCAGATATGTTCATAATGGGTCATGGATATTGCTCGATGTTTTTTAGTTTACCCCGTTATAGCCGTTACTAACAGCCTGTAATGGTTTTTCTCTTCGTTATGGAGTATCTCAAAAAGTATTTGGCCGATCTCTCTGAAATTTGTAGGTATGTTTATTATGGATCTCGAATAGTGCCTGACGTTTGAGATTACCGTTATAGCCGTTACTAACGGCTGTAACGGCCTGTAACAGTTTTTCTTCTTCATGGAATATCTCAGAAAGTACCTGGCCGATCTTTGTGAAAATTAGCAGGTATGTTCATTATGGGTCACGGATAATGCCGGATGTTTTAGTTTACCGTTATATCTGTTATTAACGGCTGTAACAGCCTGTAACGGTTTTTCTTCTTTATGGAATATCTTAGAAAGTACGTGGCCGATCTTTCTGAAAATTTGTAGGTATGTTCATTACGGGTCATGGATGATGCCTGGTTTTTAGTTTACTGTTATAACTGTTACTAACGGCTGTAACGGCCTGTAATGATTTTCCTTCTTTATGGAATATCTCAGAAAGTATTTGACCGATCTGTGTGAATATTAGCAGGTATGTTCACTATGGGTCACGGATGATGCCGATGTTTTAGTTTACCCCCGTTATAGCTGTTACTAGCGGCTGTAACAGCCTGTAACAGTTTTTCTTTTTTGTAGAATATCTCAGAAAGTACTTGACCGATCTTTCTGAAAATTTATAGTATGTTCAGTATGGGTCACAAATAATGGTCGATGTTTTAGTTTACCGTTATAACTGTTACTAACGGCTGTATTGGCCTGTAACGGTTTTTCTTCTTTATGGAGCTGGAGTATCTTGGAAAGTACTTGGCCGATCTTTGTAAAAAATTAGCAGGTATGTTCATTAGGGTCACGGATTATGCCCGATGTTTTAGTTTACCCCGTTATAGCCGTTACTAATGGCTGTAACACGTGAGATTCATTCAATAAAGAGGAAAAACCGTCTTCGACTGGTGTAACCATTAGTAATGGCTATTCTGGTAAACATGGGGCATCATCTGTGACCTATAATGAACATACTTACAAATTTTCAGAAAGATCGGCCATGTACTTTCTGAGACATACCATAAAAAAAGGTTATGGGCCGTTATAGCTGTTAGTAATGGCTACAATGGTAAACTAAAACATCGGGCATCATCCGTCGCCCATAATGAACATATCTAAATATTTTCAAAAAGATCGGCCACATACTTTCTGAGATATTCCATGAAGAAGAAAAACAGTTATGGAGAGTTTATATAGCCGTTAGTAACGGCTATAACGGTAAACTAAAACATCAGGTATCATCCGTGACCTGTAATGAACATACCTACAAATTTTGAGAAAGATTGACAAAGTGCTTTCTGAGATATTCCATAAAGAAGAAAAAACGTTATGGACCGTTATAGCCATTGGTAACAGCTATAATGGTAAAGTAAAACATCTAGCATCATCTGTAACCCATAGTGAACATGCCTGCTGATTTTTACAAAGATTGGCCAAGTACTTTCTGAGATATTCCATAAAGAAGAAAAACCGATGCAGGCCGTTACAGCTGTTAGTAACGGCTATAACGGTAAACTAAAACATCGTGCATCATCCGTGACCCATGATGAACATACCTGCTAATTTTCCCAAAGATCGGCCAAGTACTTTCTGAGATATTCCCATAAAGAAGAAAAACTGTTACAGGCCGTATTCAGGATAAACTGGGAGTACGTTTATATACTTTGCATCTTGTTTGTACTTTACTTTTGTAAAGTAATTTAGATATGCTCATGTGCACATCTTTGGAGGCATGCAGCTCTCATGTACAGTATGTGTCTTTGTTTGATTCATGCATACATCTGCTTTAAAGGAAGTGTGCATTTGGCAGGAGTGAAGTAAGATGGATTACACCCAGGATCACATCAAGTTTTACCTTTGTTAATGCTTCATATCAAAGCAGTGTGAAACAATGAATTATTTCATTGAACAGTAAAAACCACTAACATTATTTCAGTCCCTATGGTGTTAGTCAAAATGCTGCAAAAGATAGTTCGTTTGTTCTGTGTCTGCTGTTTACAGAAAAACAAATGAGTGTGCTTACCCTCAGTGAATGTAGGTGTTAAAAAAAAAAAAGAAATGTGAACCTCCATTTTGGGTTGCATTAATGGAAAGTTTGATGTCAACCTGAGGTAACATGCCTCAATGATAGTAAAGGTTGTTCAGAAACCATCTCCGCTAAGTTTAGAGACCACACTGTGCATGATTTAAAGCTGATTGAAAAATGAATTGATGACCAAGATGAAAAAATTTAAGAGGAGAGTCTTGTGGCTATGATTTAGTAGATGCCTGACCTACACATTAGCCCAACGCGTTGGTCAGACCTTGAGTACCTACCTAACATTGGTTGTGCAGTTGTTATCATTGTATGTGTGTTGTTATCATTGTATGTGTGTGTGGTGAGTGTACACGTGTGTGTGTATGGGTGTGTGCGCATGGGCCCATGTGTGTGTGCCAGTGTATGAGGTATGTGAGTGCATGTGTGTGGGTGTATGATGTGTGTGTGTATGCATGTACATGTGTATGTGCATGAATGTGTGCACGTGTGTATGTGTATGTGTGCCAGCACACTTGTGCATGTGTGCACGCAAGAGTGACCGCATGCATGTGCGTGTGTGTATATGTGTGCACACAGGTTTGCGTACACCTGTGTGCATCTTTGATCGTAGGAAAGGAACGTGCAGAAGATGACTTGCATTGGGTCCCCATAAGGCCAAAGCAGAAAGAGGCACTCTGAAATGCTTGAACACCATTCTCTGGGTTAAAGATCAGAAACACCTGCTTGTTTGTCGCACCCACCAAGGTTTAACCAGAACAGGCCTGGATGAAGGAGGAGATGCAGTGAAGATAGTTGGAAGGAGGGATGCAGGTCAATGACTGTAGACTGAGGGAGGGAGGGTATTGTGAAGCTATCCTTGGGGAGGAGGGGGGGGGATGCTGTAAACATAGCCTGGGAGAGGGAGGGGTATAGTAAACATAGCCTGGGAGAGGGAGGGGTATAGTAAACACAGCCTGGGAGAGGGAGGGGTATAGTAAACATAGCCTGGGAGAGGGAGGGGTATAGTAAACACAGCCTGGGAGAGGGAGGGGTATAGTAAACACAGCCTGGGAGAGGGAGGGGTATAGTAAACACAGCCTGGGACAGGGAGGGGTATAGTAAAACACAGCCTGGGAGAGGGAGGGGTATAGTAAACACAGCCTGGGAGAGGGAGGGGTATAGTAAACACAGCCTGGGAGAGGGAGGGGTATAGTAAACACAGCCTGGGACAGGGAGGGGTATAGTAAACACAGCCTGGGAGAGGGAGGGGTATAGTAAACACAGCCTGGGAGTGGGAGGGGTATAGTAAACACAGCCTGGGAGGGAGGGAGGGGTATAGTCAACATAGCCTGGGAGAGGGAGGGGGGTATAGTAAACACAGCCTGGGAGAGGGAGGGGGAACAGTAAACACAGCCTGGGAGAGGGAGGGGTATAGTCAACATAGCCTGGGAGAGGGAGGGGTATAGTAAACATAGCCTGGGACAGGGAGGGGTATAGTAAACACAGCCTGGGAGAGGGAGGGGGAACAGTAAACACAGCCTGGGAGAGGGAGGGGTATAGTAAACACAGCCTGAGAGAGGGAGGGGTATAGTAAACACAGCCTGGGAGAGGGAGGGGTATAGTAAACACAGCCTGGGAGAGGGAGGGGTATAGTAAACACAGCTTGGGAGGGAGGGAGGGGTATAATAAACACAGCTTGGGAGAGGGAGGGGTATAGTAAACACAGCCTGGGAGAGGGAGGGGTATAGTAAACATGCCTGGGAGAGGGAGGGGTATAGTAAACACAGCCTGGGAGAGGGAGTGGTATAGTAACATAGCCCTGGGAGAGGAGGGGTATAGTAAACATAGCCTGGGAGAGGGGGAGGGGTATAGTAAACATAGTCTGGGAGAGGGAGGGGTATAGTAACATAGCCTGGAATAGGGAGGGGGTATAGTAAACATAGCCTGGGACAGGGAGGGCATGCAGTAAACATAGCCTGAGGGGGGTTGGGACGCAGTAAATGATGCCAGGGGGAGAGAGGGAATGCAGTGAACATTGCCTGCAAGAGGGAGGGTGTAGGAGATAAAAAAAAAAAAAAAGAAGATACACCCGAAGATGCGGGCAGGACCCAGAGAAGCACTGTCCTCATCAGCCGAACAAACCAGCTGGGAGCAATCCTGCTTCACACTTTGAAGCCTAGGGGAGGGAGGGGTTCAGTGAAGATCAGGAGAGGAAACGGAAGCAGTGAACATAGCATGGGGGAATGAGGGCACAGTGACCACAGCTTTGAGGAGAGAGGGGTTGCTGAGCCTGTGGTGGTGTTGGAAATGGGCGTAATAATTATTAATAGTTGTGGGGGTGTTGACCTTGAAGTTTGAAACCTTGTCCATTTTGTCTCCCTCATTTCCTTCCCCATCCCTTCCTCCACTCTGCTCCCCCCCCCCTTCACCCTCCCCCTCCCCCCCAACATATGTGAAACAATAGAATGTGAAATTGCCACGATGAAGCAACAGTACTAGGTTCCATTGTCAGCTTTGTGGCTGAGAAATATCCAGTTCCGTGTGGAAGTTGTACTGATGGTCCATGGTCTGTGTGTCTGATGTTTGCTATCTGTGGTCTGTGTGTCTGATGTTTTTGCTATCTGTGGTCTGTGTGTCTGATGTTTGCTATCTGTGGTCTGTGTGTCTGATGTTTGCTGTCTGTGGTCTGATGTTTGCTATCTGTGGTCTGTGTGTCTGATATTTGCTATCTGTGGTCTCTGTGTTTGATGTTTGCTATCTGTGGTCTGTGTGTCTGATGTTTGCTATCTGTGGTCTGTGTGTCTGATGTGTTTGCTATCTGTGGTCTGTGTGTGTCTGATGTTTGCTATCTGTGGTCTGTGTGTCTGATGTTTGCTATCTGTGGTCTGTGTGTCTGATGTTTGCTATCTGTGGTCTCTGTGTTTGATGTTTGCTGTCTGTGTGTCTGATGCTTGCTATCTGTGGTCTGTGTGTCTGCTGTTTGCTATCTGTGGTCTCTGTGTTTGATGTTTGCTGTCTGTGTCTGATGTTTGTTATCTGTGGTCTGTGTGTCTGATGTTTGCCATCTGTGGTCTGTCTGTCTGATGTTTGCCATCTGTGGTCTGTGTGTCTGATGTTTGCTATCTGTGGTCTGTGTGTCTGATGTTTGCTATCTGTGGTCTGTGTGTCTGATGTTTGCTATCTGTGGTCTGTGTGTCTGACGTTTGCTATCTGTGGTCTGTGTGTCTGATGTTTGCTATCTGTGGTCTGTGTGTCTGATGTTTGCTATCTGTGGTCTGTGTGTCTGATGTTTGCTATCCGTGGTCTGTGTGTCTGATGTTTGCTATCCGTGGTCTGTGTGTCTGATGTTTGCTATCCGTGGTCTGTGTGTCTGATGTTTGCTATCCGTGGTCTGTGTGTCTGATGTTTGCTATCCGTGGTCTGTGTGTCTCTGGTGTTTGCTATCTGTGGTCTGTGTGTCTGATGTTTGCTATCTGTGGTCTGTGTGTCTGATGTTTGCTGTCTGTGGTCTGTGTGTCTGATGTTTGCTGTTATTGCAGGGACAACCCTGAACAGACCAAGTCCTGGGTTCAGTGCAATCAGTGCATGAAATGGCGGCGTCTGCCGAAAGATTTCCAGTCTGATGTGCTTCCCAAAAAGTGGTTCTGCTACCTCAACCCTGATCTCTCCAGAAAGTAAGTCTGGGCCTTGCCTGTCGTCATGGCTGAGTGCAGTCATCTGTCGCCAGGCTGTTGACATGTGCAGTGTTTGCGGATCTAGTAGCTGGTGCCAGGAAACCGAATGAAAGTTAAAGTGTATTGTGTGTGTTCGTGAGTAAGAACCTTCTTAATTGAGAAATTGTTAATTCACAAACCTGTACCATCCATGTATATGATCTCAGTGATCCCAGGTGGTATGGAGAAAGGACGTTTCATATGAAAGGGGATGGGTGAGGGAAGATAATGCTGATAGTACTACAACCACAACTAGTATTGTATAGACTTTGTAGAATGGATTCATCAGTGTATCAGTCAAGGAAGAAAAAAATATATTGAACAGATTTAACTGGATGAAGAAAAAGGAATGGATTGATAAATGAATAAGTAAGTAAATAAGTATGTGCACGAGAATTTCGGTTAGTTTGGGGATAGTGTAGACCTATAAGTGTTTGAGTGATGGGATTTGAAAGGAATTGAGCCCTGACTCTTCCAGTTATCACAGAATTAGACAAAGTACCCATGTGCAGCGTAGTTGTAAACGTTCCATGCAAAATACCTGGGAACAGTATTGCAAGGACTGACTTCTACAAGTTGTTTCAGTTGTACTGCCATTAACAGCTGTTTGCAGCACACACATTTCTAACACATTTCTGACCAAAAAAAAATTCAGCCTGAATACTCTGTGTATGCAGAGGAAGGAAATGACGTGACAATCAATTGTTTTGAATGACAGGTAGGAAATGCCATATGCAGTGGTCTGTATTTTTATGTTCAGTTTTATGATATCCAGTTGACCACATAAGGCTCTTTCAAGGCTGGACTTGGACTTAAGGAACAGCATTTGAAATGCTGTGACGTTACAAATAAATCAGTCCTATTCATCTTGACCTGTTGGCAGTGTAGGAATAACCCATGTGTGTGTGTCACAAATGACAGACTCTAGTCAGAGCTTCCAGGTGTGGTAAGGGACAAGCAGAATATGCTGTGTGTAAAGGAAGTGGTTTAAAGAAATGTCCAAACACTGCAGCAGGTGAAGGAAGTGAAACTTAGGATCTTTCATGTGGCAGAGTTGAACAGAACTCTTGTGCTGATCTGAAAATGGAGGAGAGGACTGCGGGAGAGTTACGTTTGCTGAAAATGGAGGGAGAAAAGAGACAGAGGGTTGCTTGTTTTTTGAGAAAGGTTTTAGACATGTGTAAAAATCACAAGGGATCACAGATTGGGATTTTGTTCTTGTTTTTTTTTGAGCACCTCCCAAATAAACAGTGGATTCAGATGCAGATAGTGAAGATTGGGCTGCCAAATGTTTTTCAGAGAGTGAATGAAACTTTTAAGAAAATTTACATTTTATACCACTCCAAGGGTTTGGTGGTGTGTGATGTCATGCCTGAAAAGTGTACACCAAAAACTCTGTACTAGGAAAACATTCATTTTGAGTGACAGTGCCAATGCCGGTGAATGCAAGATGACGGTGACATGTGAAGGGGAATAGGCTAACCAAGTGCCCTTCCAATGCCCCCACAGTCTTGGCACAGTGGAACTGGCAGTTCTCTCTTCACAACCAAAATCTGCCTGAGAGAACATTTGAGTCTCTGGCTGGTGGAAGAAGCTGTAAACACTGCAGCCTGACTCCATGCCCCAGTGGCACAGCGCAGGAAACCAGCCAGCTTCTGATTGAGGAGACTGACACTGGGGGTAGGGTGAAAGGGAGCGGGTCAGTGTCTGTCGAATTGCCAGGTGAAATCCTCTTCAAATGCATGGTCTGCAGTGCAGGTAGCAGGACTGTTGAATCTGTTGTCGTCAAGTTCTGTTAAGACAGAATTGCCTGGAGTATTTGTACACAGTGGTGTTGTCACTGTTTTCATTTACTCAACAGTTGCTTGGGTCCCAGGGCATTAAGGTGGATGGAAAGTATTGTCATATTAGCAGGAGCAGATGCAATATTTTCAGTTCATGTTGTACCTGTTTTCATTTACTTAACAGTTGCTCAGGTCCCTGTGCATAATGGTGGATGGAAAGTATGGGTCATTAGCAGGATCAGAAGCAATGTTTTCAGTTCATGTTGTACCCGTTTTCATTTACTTTAACAGTGCTTGGGTCCCAGGGCATAAAGGTGGACGGAAAGTATGGCTCATTAGCAGGATCAGAAGCAATGTTTTTAGTTCATGTTGTACCTGTTTTCATTTACTTACAGTTGCTCAGGTCCCTGTGCATAATGGTGGATGGAAAGTATGGGTCATTAGCAGGATCAGAAGCAATGTTTTCAGTTCATGATGTTTATGGCCCACTGGCATCGTGGTGAAAGCCCTGAATTGTCCCTTCAAGGTTTGCTGAGCTGTGAGCCACCTTACCTTTCCTCACCTCACCTGCCCACACAGGCCATATTAGGATCAAAGTAACGTGTTGGAATGACAAGAAGTCTGTGAATCAAAGAATGTGAATCAAAGAATGTGAATACAGTTCATCTAAACTCTTAGAAAAGCATCCTAATACAGAAACTGTCAATGGTGGGTGAGACTACAATATCAAGAGATGCAAAAGTTTCTTTTTTTGTTACCATTAATTCATCATGTATTTGGTGAAAGAGAGAGGTTTAAATGGAGAGTCTTATTTTAACCCATTTTGTTTGAAGTGTTTTATTTAGTCAGATTAAAAACGTATATCATGACCAGCCGCTGTGGCGAAGTGGTTAACGTCACGGACTCCTGGCTGGGAGGTCGCGAGTTCGATTCCCATCAGTGTTGTGGAATTTTTCAGCCCCGGCTCCTATCCAGAGTTGAGTTTGCTGCAGGCTCAGTTGGGAAGACTGGGACCACGTGGTTGAGTTTCATCCTGTTAGTGGATGCCTCACTGAGAGTGTTGCTCAGATTTCCTGACCAAAGTCTACAGGGTCTGTATCTCTCGGGCCTGATTGATGCCAGGTTTTATTATGAAAGGAAGCATAGAGTACAGCCCTGTCATGCAGTTTCAGACCAGAATGAAAATCCGTAGCATCTTCTCTAGCATCCTCATTCTCATTGATCAGCATTAAAAAAAGGTCTCAGATTCTGTGGCCCTTCATGCCCTGCTCTCATGGTGACCTCAGTTCCAATGTCCTCTCCATGTCTGTGGCCTGGTTTGGTTCTGTTGGTGTCACTGGTATTGGCCAGTCCATGGGGGCTGTCATTAGACGGACGTGGTGGCACACTCAGGAGGGAGAGCTCACTCACGCCAGCTCTGTGACAAAACAATTATTGTCGTCAGTAGGGGGCTTAGTAGGTGGTGTCCTGCGTATGTTAGATCAGAACAGGCGCCACTGAACACCACCGAAGTGACTCGGCAGCAGTGCAGCGTCTCCTCTGATGGGTTGCCTCTTGACGACTTGACGTCGACTGCTCCCTGTGGACTGCCTGTGCCGGGGCCGTGGTGGGACTGACCGGGCTGTGACTGTGGATGAGGTGTGGGAATGAGCAGCGTGGGTGCACTGGCACTAAGGTGGCACAGAAGTTGGGACAGCAAGGGAAAAAAAGAAAAGTATATCATAGAACTTGTTTTTTCTGTCTCAAAAAAAAGAAAAGTGTATCATAAAACTTGTTTTTTCTGTCTCATCTTCCACGCTACCCAGAGGCTTTGCACCCATGCTGCTTATTTCATCTCCTTGGTCCTAACCTGGTATGTCCCTCCACGGCCCCAGCATCAGCAGTCTGCAGGGAGCAGTCAATGCCAGGTCGTCATAAGGCAACTCACCGGAGAAGACACTGCACTGCTGCTGAGTCACTTCAAGGGTGTTCAGTGCTGCCTGTTTCGATTGCTCCATCATGGAGCCAGTGTGAGTAAGCTCTCCCTCCAGTGGGCACCACCATGTCTGTCCAGCGGTGGCTCCCATGGATTTCTTGATACCGATGATCCATCAGAGTCTCACCAAGGGCACAGACATGGAGAGGAGATCGAAACCCCCTCTATCGACACTTGAGGTCACCATGAGAATACGGCAGAATTTGAGCCTTTTTTTTTCAATTGCTGATCAGTGAGAAAGAGAAGGATGAAAGTGATCTTCATGTAACAAGTTTTCATTGACTCTGAGTTTGAAAACAGTGTGGAAATGATAGTAACTGGTGTCAGAGCACCTCCAATACATGATTAAAATCACATGTTCCTTTGTTTATTGTTTGATGTATTTTGTGATCTTTCTGATGGTTTCATTTTTTTTTTTTGCTGAACTTTTGCAGTCGCTGTGAAGACAAAGAAGAAGATCACAGTCAGGAAGAGGATCTGTAAGTACACACACACACACACACACACACACACACACACACACACACACATACACACACACACACACACACACACACATACACACACACACACACACACACACACACACACACACACACACACACACACACACACACACACAGATTCAAAAGGGTTCACATGCACCCACCATAAGGCACCATCAGAGCATGTGGCACAAAGGCACACAAAATAAAGACCCAGGGAAAAACAGGAGAGAGGGAAAAGTGAGAGCAAGAGCCTCAGTGTGTGTAGGTTGCTTGTAGCTATATTTTGGTATTGTGTTAAGAAGAAAATGACGGTCATCCTATTCCGACAGGATGAAGATCTGATCCTGTTTAAAGAGATCTACGGTGGCTAAGTACTTGTTGTTAAAGCACCACTGAAAATAAGGCATTTGACTGTACCTGCTTGCCAAACCAGCCTTTAGTTGGTATGTGTACCTGCACAGCAAACCAGCCTTTGGATGGTGTGTTTAAGTATACCAGCACACCAAACCAGTCTTTAGATGGTATTTGACTGTACCTTACACCAAACCACTCTTTAGATGGCATTTGACTGTACCAGCACACCAAACCAGTCTTTAGATGGCATTTGACTATACCTGCACATCAAACCAGTCTTTAGATGGTATATGACTGCACCCAGCACACCAAACCAGTCTTTAGATGGTATTTGACTGTACCAGCACACCAAACCAGTCTTTAAAAGGTATTTGACTGTACCTGCATGCCAAACCAGTCTTTAGATGGTATATTACTGTACCAGCACACCAAACCAGTCTTTAGATGGCATTTGACTGTACCTGCATACCAAACCAGTCTTTAGATGGTATATTACTGTACCAGCACACCAAACCACTCTTTAGATAGTATTTAAGTATACCAGCATTACAAACCAGTCTTTAGATGGTATTTGACTATACCTGCAAACCAAACCAGTCTTTAGATGGTATATGACTGTACCAGCACACCAAACCAATCTTTAGATTATATTTGTACCAGCACACCAAACCAGTCTTTAGATGGTATTTGACTGTACCTGCACAGCAAACTAGTCTTTAGATGGTGTATGACTGTACCAGCACATCAAACCAGTCTTTAAACGGTTGCCAGTTTCATCTAGTAGTAAACCGTGTGCAGCAGTCCCCGTAGAGCAGTGTGTTTGACAGCAGCCCCCATAGAACAGTGTGTTTGACAGCAGCCCCCATAGAACAGTGTGTTTGATAGCAGTCCCCATAGAACAGTGTGTTTGATAGCAGTCCCCATAGAGCAGTGTATTTGACAGCAGTCACCATAGAGCAGTGTGTTTGACAGCAGTCCCCATAGAGCAGTGAGTTTGACAGCAGTCCCCATAGAGCAGTGTGTGTCACAGCAGTCCCCAAAGAGCAGTGCGTTTGACAGCAGTCCCCATAGAGCAGTGTGTGTCACAGCAGTCCCCATAGAGCAGTGTGTTTGACAGCAGTCCCCAAAGAGCAGTGTTTTTTGACAGCAGTCCCCATAGAGGTGTGTTTGACAGCAGTCTCCATAGAGCAGAGTGTTTGACAGCAGTCCCCATAGAGCAGTGTGTGTTTGACAGCAGTCCCCACAGAAGTGTGTTTGACAGCAGTCCCCATAGAGCAGTGTGTTTGATAGCAGTCCCCATAGAGCAGTGTGTTTGACAGCAGTCCCCAAAGAGCAGTGTGTTTGACAGCAGTCCCCATAGAGCAGTGTGTTTGACAGCAGTCCCCATAGAACAGTGTTTATGACAACAGTCCGCATAGAGCAGAGTGTTTGACAGCAGTCCCCAAAGAGCAGTGTGTTTGACAGCAGTCCCCATAGAGCAGTGTGATTGACAGCAGTCCCCATAGAGCAGTGTGTGTCACAGCGGTTCCAGCGGTAGAGCAGTGTGTGTCACAGCAGTCCTCAAAGAGCAATGTGTTTGACAGCAGTCGCCATAGAGCAGTGTGTTTGATAGCAGTCCCCATAGAGCAGTGTGTTTGACAGCAGTCCCCATAGAGCAGTGTGCTTGACAGCAGTCCCCAAAGAGCAGTGTGTTTGACAGCAGTCCCATAGAGCAGTGTGTTTGACAGCAATCTCCATAGACCAGTGTGTTTGATAGCCGTCCCCAGAGAGCAGTGTGTGTCACAGCAGTCCCCATAGAGCAGTGTGTTTGACAGCAGTCCCCATAGAGCAGTGTGTTTGACAGCAGTCCCCATCGAGCAGTGTGCTTGACAGCAGTCGCCATAGAGCAGTGTGTTTGATAGCAGTCCCCATAGAGCAGTGTGTTTGAGCAGTGAGCAGTGTGTTTGATAGAGCATAGTGTGTGTCACAGAAGTCCCCATAGAGCAGTGTGTTTGACAGCAGTCCCCATAGAGCAGTGTGTTTGACAGCAGTCCCCATCGAGCAGTGTGTTTGACAGCAGTCCCCATCGAGCAGTGTGTTTGATAGCAGTCCCCATAGAGCAGTGTGCTTGACAGCAGTCCCCATAGAGCAGTGTGTTTGACATCAGTCGCCATAGAGCAGTGTGCTTGACAGCAGTCCCCATAGAGCAGTGTGTTTGACAGCAGTCTCCATAGAGCAGTGTGCTTGACAGCAGTCCTCATAGAGCAGTGTGTTTGACAGCAGTCCCCATAGAGCAGTGTGTTTGATAGCAGTCCCCATAGAGCAGTGTGCTTGACAGCAGTCCCCAAGAGCAGCAGTGTGTGTCACAGCAGTCGCCATAGAGCAGTGTGCTTGACAGCAGTCCCCATAGAGCAGTGTGTGTCACAGCAGTCCCCATAGAACACTGTGTGTTTGACAGCAGTCACCATAGAACAGTGTGTGTCACAGCAGTCGCCATAGAGCAGTGTGTTTGACAGCAGTCCCCATAGAGCAGCGTGTTTGACAGCAGTCCCCCATAGAGCAGTGTGTGTCGCAGCAGTCCCCATAGAGCAGTGTGTTTGACAGCAGTCCCCATAGAGCAGTGTGTTTGACAGCAGTCCCCATAGAGCAGTGTGTTTGACAGCAGTCCCCATAGAGCAGTGTGTTTCACACAGCAGTCCCCATAGAGCAGTGTGTTTGACAGCAGTCCCCATAGAGCGGTGTGTGTTTGACAGCAATCCCCATAGAGCAGTGTGTTTCACAGCAGTCCCCATAGAGCAGTGTGTTTGACAGCGGTCCCCATAGAGTAGTGTGTTTCACAGCAGCAGTCCCCGTAGAGCAGTGTGTTTGACAGCGGTCCCCATAGAGCAGTGTGTACCACAGCAGTCCCCATAGAGCAGTGTGTTTGATAGCAGTCCCCATAGAACAGTGTGTACGACAGCAGTCCCCATTGAGCAGTGTGTTTGACAGCAGTCCCCATAGAGCAGTGTGTGTCACAGAAGTCCCCATAGAGCAGTGTGTTTGACAGCAGTCCCCATAGAGCAGTGTGTGTCACAGCAGTCCCCATCGTCGTGCAGTGTGTGTCACAGCAGTCCCCATAGAGCAGTGTTTATGACTGCAGTCCCCATAGAGCAGTGTGTTTGACAGCAGTCCCCATAGAGCAGTGTGTTTGACAGCAGTCCCCATAGAGCAGTGTGTGTCACAGCAGTCCCCATAGAGCAGTGTTTATGACAACAGTCTGCATAGAGCAGTGTGTTTGACAGCCGTGCCCATAAAGCAGTGTGTGTCACTGCTGTCCCCATAGGGCTGTGTGTTTTGCAGCAGTCCCCATAGAGCAGTGTGTTGACAGCAATCCCCATAGAGCAGTGTGTTTGACAGCAGTCCCCAAAGAGCAGTGTGTGTCACAGCAGTCCCCATAGAGCAGCGTGTTTGACAGCAGTCCCCATCGTGCAGTGTGTGTCACAGCAGTCCCCATAGAGCAGTGTGTTTGACAGCAGTCCCATAGAGCAGTGTTTTATGACAACAGTCCGCATAGAGCAGTGTGTTTGACAGCAGTCCCCATAGAGCAGTGTTTATGACAACAGTCCGCATAGAGCAGTGTGTTTGACAGCCGTGCCCATAAAGCAGTGTGTGTCACTGCTGTCCCCATAGGGCTGTGTGTTGACAGCAGTCCCCATAGAGCAGAATGTGTGACAGCAGTCCCCATAGAGCAGTGTGTTTGACAGCAGTTCCCCATAGAGCAGTGTGTTTTGACAGCAGTCCCCATAGAGCAGAATGTGTGACAGCAGTCCCCATAGAGCAGAATGTGTGACAGCAGTTCCCATAGAGCAGTGTGTTTGACAGCAGTCCCCATAGAGTAGTGTGTTTGACAGCCATGCCCATAGAGCAGTGTGTTTGATAGCAGTCCCCATAGAGCTGTGTGTTTGACAGCCGTCCTCATAGAGCAGAGTGTTTGATAGCAGTCCCCATAGAGCAGTGTGTTTGATAGCAGTCCCCATAGAGCTGTGTGTTTGACAGCCGTCCTCATAGAGCAGAGTGTTTTGACAGCAGTCCCCATAGAGCAGTGTGTTTGATAGCAGTCCCCGTAGAGCAGTGTGTTTGACAGCCATGCCCCATAGAGCAGTGTGTTTGACAGCCATGCCCATAGAGCAGTGTGTTTGACAGCCGTCCTCATAGAGCTGTGTGTTTGACAGCAGTCCCCATAGAGCAGTGTGTTTGACAGCAGTCCCCATAGAGCAGTGTGTTTGATAGCAGTCCCCATAGAGCAGTGTTTTTGACAGCAGTCGCTATAGAGCAGTGTGTTTAGGGTTGTCACTGAGCACCAGAGGAGACAACACTGCCTTGCTGCTGGTCAGTCTGGTGGTTCCATGGTGGCTGATCTGATCTGACATGCCTTGGGCATCACCTGAGGTAAACCCGCTAATGACGGTCAGTGCTTTGTTTTGACATGCCTTGGGCATCACCTGTAAACCCACTACAGATGGGTCAGTGCTTTGCTTTGACATGCCTTGGGCATCACCTGAGGTAAACCCACTACTGACGGTCAGTGCTTTGCTTTGACATGCCTTGGGCATCACCTGTAAACCACTACAGACAGTCAGTGCTTTGCTTTGACATGCCTTGGGCATCACCTGAGGTAAACCCACTACTGACGGTCAGTGCTTTGCTTTGACATGCCTTGGGCATCACCTGTAAACCCACTACAGACAGTCAGTGCTTTGCTTTGACATGCCTTGGCAAACACCTGAGGTAAACCCGTTACTGACGGTCAGTGCTTTGTTTCTGACATGCCTTGGGCAACACCTGAGGTAAACCCACTACTGACGGTCAGTGCTTTGTTTCTGACATGCCTTGGGCATCACCTGAGGTAAATCCACTACAGACGGACAGTGCTTTGCTTTGACATGCTGTCAGCATGGACGAGCATCCACTGTGTGTATTTTACTTGTCATTATACACACTGCACAGAGGGTGCCACCACACCCGTTCTGCGACAGTCTTCATGAACCGTCCAGCACCAACAACCTTCACATGAAGTTGCCAGAGTTGAGAGTGGAGAGGAAATTAGAACTGAAGAAACCTGAAGAGCAGGATGTAGAGAGTGAGACTTGTCCATGCTGATCGATGATGATGATGATGATGAAGACCATGTTTTTTTTCTGGTCTGGGACCAGGTGGCAGGGCTATACCTTGCCCTTCCTTTCATCAGCATGGCCTTAGTACAGATACTCACAGCCCTGGTCAGGATATCCAAGCACCCATGAAGTGGATAAGCCTGACGGTGTGCTCCAAGTCTCTCACTGGAGACAAATTCAGCTGTAGGTGGGAACTGGCCACACACACACACACACAATTGTTTTTGACTTTCGAGAACAGTCACCTAGAACCCAAAAGTGGTTGTCTGCTTCATTGCCTTTTGTGTTTGAAAAGGAATCCAATACAAGCGTGTATATTTCTTTGGAAAGAAAAAAAAAAAGAAAAACTTAACAATATGAGATAAATTTTGTTTCCTGCATACATTTTGATATTCTGACATTAGGTTTACAGAATTTAAGTAGAAAAAAAAAACGGAGGGGAGCTAGAATCAGGATAATCAAAGTGCCCGGGGAAACAAAAACCCTGAAAACCCAGTTGACTTTCAAACAGGGAACGGTATGACAGATGTGTATCATCCAGTGCATCTGACTGACTGACTGTTAGCCATCACCCACCAGAGTCCTGACCAAGTCTCCAGTGGGTTCTGACTGACTGACTGTTAGCCATCACCCACCAGAGTCCTGACCAAGTCTCCAGTGGGTTCTGACTGACTGACTGTTAGCCATCACCCACCAGT
>JADBJO010004392.1:0-7500 GCA_016801955.1 Conus betulinus | reverse complement strand
TTTTGACATCTTTTGTATCACAGCATACTCTTTGTTGTTGATGTTGTTGTTGTTGATTCCAGAGCCCGTATGGGGTTGCTGGTGGATTTTTAGTTTCAGTTGATTAAAGTATTGTTAGTGTCTGGAAATTTCCCCTGGTCTGCCTGCCTGTCTGGCAGCCGTTTCCTTTTCCTTTTCTTTTTTGTTGTTGTTGCTGCATGTGTATCTTTCTGTATTGTCATCTGCTTTTTAGTTTTTTTGCGTTTGTGATCTAAAGACTTGTTTTTATCTAAGACCGTCTTTACTCTTTTTGCGATTTTACAGTTCGTAAGATGACAGCTTTTTTCTGTGTATTCAAGCAGCCAGGAAATCCAGTTGCAAATAATGTGTAGAATGGGCACTAGCTGTAATTCATCTATGTCGGATTTGCTCAAATGGCCTTTTTTCTTTTAGGGAAAGTTTTATTTGTTTGTTTGTTTGTTTTTGCTTAAGGACTTTGGAAGTTCAGTTATTAAATGTCTTAGATGTAGATAGTAATTCATGATATATGTGTCCTGTTCCAGTTTTTCAGTGCAGGGACTTTTTTTTTTTTTTGGTCTGTACATGACCAAAGCCCTGACAGAATCCAGTGTGACAAGCTAAGCTGTAAAGAAACTAATCTGGCCGATTGTGTAATGTTTAGCGATAAGCATTTCTGATGATGAAATGTTATTTTGCACAGCCGTTTTTTTTTTTTTTTTTTGGTTTTTCAAAGAACCTGCTATTTTTATAACCCCCCCCCCCCCTGCTTACTCTCTCTCTCTGTCTCTCTCTCTCTCTCTCTCTGTCTCTGTCTCTGTCACGTCTCTCTTGCTTTTGAATTGTTTATCTTACTGTTGGCTGACGATGTCATTTGAATATCTGAAACTATCGTTGGACTACAGAACCAGCTAAACAGTTTGTAAAATGTAGCTTTCAGTCTGAATCTGCATGTTAATGTAGATAAAAGCAATGTTATTGTTTTCAGAAAGGTAGGATATTTAGCAGCTAGAGAACGATGGACCAATAACGGAATTACAATGCCTGTTGTAAATATCTATAAGTATCTAGGCATATATTTTTCAACAAAATTGAGTTTTACAGGTGCATGTAGAGATTTAGCAAATCGCGGAAAGTTTTGTTAAAGGTTATGGAAAAATTTATCTGCTTAAAAACGATTCCTTGGAAATACTCCTAAAATTTTTTGATGCCAAAATACAGCCAATTCATCAGTATGGGGCAGAACTGTGGGGTTTGGAAAAAAAAGCTGCTGAACAATGTGAAAAGGTTTCATTTGTGTGCTTTGAAAGTTTTCTTGGTGCAGACAGACGTACACCAAAAATGACTTAGTTTATGGTGAAACCAACAGATATCTGATTACAGTCAATTCTGTTCTTCAATGTGTAAAGTATTGGTTAAGGTTAATCAGCATGGAACTGAACCGACTGCCATACAAATATATTTGACACTGTTGCATCTTGATGCGAAAGGTAAACGTAATTGGGCAACCAGTGTGAAGATACGCTTATTTAAATTTGGTTACGGTCATGTTTGGGTTAATCAGGGAGTAGGAAGTGTTCAAATGTTTATACGTAGCAAATCTTAAATAAATGTCAGCGAACCGCCCAGAGAAACGTGGACAAACGAGTCACAAGACAAAGCACAACGCGTTTCGACCTCTTAGGTCTTCTTCAGGTGCAACAGGTTTATACGTAGGTTCAGACAAAGACTGGTTGATTGTGGCAGAACTGGCAACACCATATCCATCCAAACCAATGACAGATTTGAAATGTACTCGTTGAAGGGAATATTCTGTTCAGCCATACGTAACCCAACAGGTAAGTTGTTCTTTGAAATAGATCACATCTAAGTTCCGATTCGGAGTATCAGAAATAAGGGTTCATTATATCTAAGATACAGAGCTCACACTGATCATAATTTAGTATGTCCACCGTGTAGAAAATCAAAAGAAGACGAAATATGTTTTGTTTTAGTGTGTCCAGCTATTCAGAATATTAGAGAAAGTGTATTCCTAAAAAAAGAATATTACAAGCAGCTTCAGCCAATGAAAATATAGTAAAAAGTTTCAGTCATTTTCTTTATCACGCCTTTAAGATTAGAGATTGTATGTGTTCTTAGCACAGTTTGATTTTTGATGGTTGATTATGATGCCATTTAGTGCATTTTCTTGTTGTGAATTGTTTGAATATGACACACGCCTCTACATATTGGGGCTATAGCCTATATATTTGAATAAACCATTTTCATTTTATCTCTGTGTCTCTGCCCTCTCTGGATTTGTGAGTCTATGTCTATGCACAGTTGTGTGTATGTGTGTGTGTGTGTATGTGTGTGTGTATGTGTGTGTGTGAGTGTGTGTGTAAGTGTGCTTCAAGAGACCTAACGAGAAGAGAGAAAGTGAACGAGAGGACAACATATAAACTGATCCCTGCTTGAACACAGTGAAATCGATTAACCTTTACAGAAAGACGCTTCATTCTGGAAACTTGTAACTGTTCTCCCGAGGAGAAACCTCTCCACAGATGCTCATGAGTGCCAATGAGGCTGCACCCCAGACCACAGAATCATGCTAAATGCAAGGACACATGTATCATATAGCAGCCATAGCCTGGTGACGTATGTGGAGCATGTCACTGGACTTGGCATTAATGATCAGATGACAATTCAAGCAGCGCTTCCAGAGTGTGAGGACTTTTAATTTTCTTCCATGCCTGTGTCTTCGCTTTTTCTCCATTGCCTCCATCAGCTTACTGCCTGCTGCGTCTGTCTTGCTGCAACTGTATTGCTTAAGTGCACTAAGTTGATGTATTATTAGTCAGCTAACACACCCAAGGTTATCTCTGCACTCATACACGCATATGCACACTCATGCGCCCACCAAACATTCACCTCTCTCTGGAATGGGATGTCACGCATTCGTTTCTCTCCTAACACGACTGAGAACAAGAAATACAATTTCTATGCTACTTATAATCAAACATGAAAATCCAATTACACAAAATGAAATCAATACATAAAAAAGATCAATACTTCCTAATCCCGGGTTATAATAAAATGACTTCTTACCTGGCCAGGTTTTCACACACACACCACGCTTTCACACCCACACCACAGTTCTTGAAAAAAGTCTCTTCAAGTCTTCTTCAGCACTGCTTGATGGTGATGCCTTTGGTTGACTGGCTCCAGGTTTCAGGACTGGGTCTTCGTGGTCGTCTCTGGGATCTCGACGTAGAACTCTTCTTCTTTCGTCTCTCTTTCACCCACCTCTGGGTTCAAATTCAGTTTGTCTGTCTTCACCCACCTCTGGGCTTCAAACTTAGTTTTTCTTCTCTTCCAGCTTGTCTTTAACCTAAGACTTTGCTGTCTCTTCTATCTCCCAGATCACGTTTCTCTCGACCTTATTCTGTCCTGATCACTCTCCTCCCTTCTCTCTCTCTCTCTCTCTGCTTTCTCTCTCTCTCTCTCTCTCTCTCTCTCTCTCTCTCTCTCTCTCTCTCTCTCTCTCTCTCTCTCGTGGTGTTTTTCTCCTACACGTTGTCCTCCCTCAGTTTATATAGGGATGGAAACAAAGGATTCCCCTTCGGGCCATGCCTTTGTCCATGCTGCTTCTCAAACCCCCCTGTTCACAAGTACCCTGAATTCTCCATTCGCTACATTCTTCCACACGTCAGCATTTACACACATCCTTACCTAATTGATTAGCAAACAACACTTTGCCACCAAATGGACATCGAAATTTCCCGCCGACTTCGGGGGTCACTTAACACGGTAATTATCCTGGGAGAAAAGCTACGACAACAACGTCCACGCGCATTCAACCAGCCTGACAATAGAACCAACACACAGTGCCTCGCGGCAATACTATCTGAACGAGTCCAAGACCCCTGCTCTTCAATTACTGTTTACAAAGCGACCTCAGCTGACTGAGTATAGCGCCCCACTTGATGCACCGATGGTCCTAGTGGTTACGTCCCTCCCCCCTTTCACTATCGGGAAGGTCCGAACCCCCACTACCTTAGGTGTCAACTGTCACCTGACCACTTTCGTCCTCCGTGACACAGTTCGACCATGTGCGGTGGAGTAAGGCACACTGGTTAATGTGTCTATTACCTATTTGTATACTACGTACAACGTCCCTTTGCCTCTAAGCGTTTAATGCCTATTATCATTATTACTTTTATTATTCTTGTTGTTGTCATCACCATTATCATCATTAATTATTAGCACTAACGATATACTCAAGGGTTTAGGATCCACACGCTCACATAATCTAACAACACAATACACAAGAACAAACAGCACAGCAGAAATGTATGTCGCCAGCAAAAGTTGACACCACGCTCAACAACCCACCTAGCTTCTTCACTCCTCGTCTACCCCCCCCCCCCCCCCCCCCCCAACCTGCCCAACCGCTCTAACAAACACAATTCAGAATGAGTCAACCCACACAAAGACCTGCGACCTTGCATACATCTCATTTGTAAACATCACCAGCGCCACACATGTGCACACGTGCGCGCACACACACAAAACACATCACACAACACACACACACACACACTCTCTCTCTCTCTCTCTCTCTCTCTCTCACACACACACACACACACACACACACACATATATATATATATATATATATATATACAGACACATAGACACATATTTATAACGTAACTAAAAGAGACAGATAAAAAGCAATGGAACCAAACAACTAAATGAAATGAAAACAAGGTTTGAATAATCTACTTTATTCTTCAGCTACTTTCCGTTTAAAAACTCGACGGAAGCAACATAAAAACGCCATTTTTAATTGAAAGTTCGTGATTAAACAGGAATCTTTGTTAAGAACGTTCAATCATAATCACTCCACTCCCACCACTCCCCCCAACACAAAAACAACAAAAACAAAAAAAAAGCAAACAAAACAAAACAAAACACCCAGTCACGTCCTTTGATGGGTAGGTAGAATCCTCCGTCTTTTTACTCACGATCACGCACCCTGCTGGGTTTTTTTTGTTTTTTTTGTCTTGGACCCCCCCCTCCTCCCTCCCTCGTGCCAATAGCTCCTCGCCTATGCTGTTTTACGGCACCCAAGTGCATAGCATAGATGAACACATAATGTAGACTGAACAAAGCAAGGAAAGATCTTCCCTACCCGTGTGCCAACACCTACGCTGAAAACACAGGCATGCAACTGTTCACCATAGGAACCGAAATTACCTGCCTTGTTTGGTTTGGTTTGTTTGCCTTTTACCCTCTCAACCCACCCATCCCCTCCGCCCCCATTTCACGTTTTCCTTTCCTACAATCTTGACGAAGGGCTACCTGACTGCCTGGTTTACTGTTATTGTTGGTTATGACTATCGTTTTATTTCTGTTTGTTACGTTAGGATCAATGACTGGGACTTGCAGATCTAAAACACTACTTGCCTCCACCCAACCCCCACCCTCTCCCTCCCCTCCACTCCCTCCACCACCCATTATCCCCCTCCCTTCCTTTACGGCAGTCCCATGCCTGTGCACACACACACACACACAGTCACGGTCGCTAAGCCGGACGGCCCTACAACCCCTACCCACGTCTATCACACCCTAGGTCAGACAACACAGCACACTAACACAGCTTTACAATCATGCACACTAATTTATTTCACACACATACTATGGCGCCACCACTCACGTCCATCCACCACCACACACACCGGTATCCCACTTCCCCACTGACCCACCCTACCCTGTTACGACCTGGGGAACCCTAACCTATCCTGAGACACCAGTTGCGGTACATCATCGCTGCGACCTGGGGAGGCAGCGATAGCCCGCACGTGGTGGCTAACTACTAGGGACAAGGACTAACCCAAGGACTCTAATCTCCACGCTACTACCACCCCACCCCTCTCCCCGGGACCCACCCTTCTTTTTTGACCCGGGACCACTACCGCACCGGTCGCTGCGTGCGTCCCTAGGGGAGGCAACGACAGGTGCCCTATCCCGTGCTGGCCACTACGTCCCTAAAGGAGGCAGCAGCTAACACCCCTAACCCTACTGCCTATTGCTACACTCCCCTTTCTGCCACAAAACTGGACAGTCCTTCCTCCACTGAATACCCTGCTCCTCAGCACTGTCCGTGGCCCCTCGCAGGCTGACTCCTCCACGAAAAACCCTGCTCCTCGGCGCTGTCCGTGGCCCCTCGCAGGCTGACTCCTCCACGAAAGACCGTGCTCCTCGGCGCTGTCCGTGGCACTTGCAGGCTGACTCCTCCAGGGAAAGACTCTGTTCCTCGACGCTCTCCGTGGCCTCACGCAAGACGACTCCTTCCGGGGAACACAACACTCACATACACACCCGGCCCCCTCTCAACAGGCCCAACTCTCGAAGGAACCTGTCATGTAAATGCGGAGCGATATTTCGTATGCTACGCGATTACATGAGACAGTACAGATTAAGAAAAAGATTATTGATTCGCGCGTTACACTATAGGTTAGTCGTGTGACAGAAGGGAGCGTATTGACTGAACGTGGCCCAGGGTTTGAGTGAAATTTTTAACACTGTTCACGCGATTTGAATATAAACAGGCGTTGACCTGTATCGGTGCGCACTCTGAGAATGGAACAGATGATTTAGGTGAAGAAGAGGCGGACTGTGCCCATTGGTAAGGCAGAGGCCTAACACATACAGAAGTATGTGAATTGTAGTTGATTGACCGGTACTCAAGCCGTAAGTATCTAATTTTATATTGTGAGAATCTAGATGATTCTCCATTTTGTTTTTAACGGTTTATTGTCGGAACCGAAACTATGTTTGAAAAATTGAAGAGTTTCAAAAATGTTAAAGTGTAATATGACTGCTAACTGGCTGGCAGTGTTTTGAACTCGTGTTTATCTGGTTTGTTATAGCTGGGCCGACTCCCCGTGCGGTAGAGGAAAGAAGAGACTGGAGATCGGGCACTAAGGTGGATGGCCGGGGGCTGCGCGCGTTCCCAGGCCAAGTTCCGATCCGCGGGAAGATCCAGGTTAGGCAAAAGTTTGTCGCCGACCAGTAGTTGTGATATAATGGGCAGTATGGGATCCCCGCACAGTGGAAGCCAGTTTCGGACACCACAGAGAGTGTGTGTGGACACTTGCAGTGAGTAAACCTGCAACATTAGTAGTGACTTTCGAAGAAGCGTGCTTGATTGGTTGCACCAGCTGAAAGAATAACAGATCATGAAAATATATAAGCTTTGATTGATGCCAGAGTAAAGAACCCCCATGGGATTTTAAAGATTAAGGAGGGGATGAATCGAAATTGACCTTTGTTTGCGCCTTATGTCTATGGAGTGGATGCAGTTGTGTGCGGAGGAAGACGTCATGTTCGTGTGTGTATGTGCGTGCATGCATGGATATCGTACGTCTGACAGTGGTGACCCCGACTTGGAACTTGGTTTTTGTTTCGTACCCCTCCCCTTGGTTGTGATGTTCCCCACCCCATTTTGAATTGAAA
>JADBJO010004391.1:187500-197500 GCA_016801955.1 Conus betulinus | reverse complement strand
GTGTGTGTGTGTGTGTGTGTGTGTGTGTGTGTGTGTGTGTGTGTGTGTGTGTGTGTGTGTGTGTGTGTCTGTGTGTGTGTGTGTGTGTGTGTGTGTGTGTGTGTGTGTGTGTGTGTGTGTCTGTGTGTGTGTCTGTGTCTGTGTGTGTGTGTGTGTGGGTGGGTGGATAAGGCAGGGGAGAGAGAGAGAGAGAGAGAGAGGGGGGGGGTTTCTGAAAAAGAAAAAGAATGAAGGGAAAAGAAAAGGAAAATAAATATGGAGTGTAATGTGTACACAGCGTGTTAAGTGTTTCCCAACCGTTTCTGGGCAAGTATAAGCAAACATTTTCCTAAGAGGCGCAAACACATTCTCTCTCAACCTGACCTCCTCGCTCCCTTCCCGTTATCCCCCCCCCTCCCCCCCTGCCTCCCCTCCTTGTACAACCATCCTGTCTTCTCGGCCTTCGTCTTTTCACCAGTCCTCTCACCGCGAGTGTATTTCGCAGAACGTGAATAAATATTTTATTAAATCTGGGTCAAGAGAGACCTCAGACTCGTTGACAGAGGATGGAGTGTGACACTACCAGACTGGCTGGGGACCGTGCACAGTGCAGCGCCTTAACTGCCTCATGCGTCGCAAGACGCGGGAGCGTCTAAATCTTAGTAAGTCAAAGCACCCCGACCAAAACCCACCCGTGTCGCTTCAACAATCATCTTTGCTCTCCTGGCTGAGAGAAACGTACCAGGAACGACTAGAGGACCAGTGTGCCGACACCTTTAAAAGACTAAAAAGAACACACACACACACGCACATACACACACACACACACACACACACACACACACACACACACACACACACACACACACACGCACACACACAGAGCAGGCAAGTTTTGTTTTGTTCTGTTTTTTTTTTTTTCCTTCATATTTTGTTTACCGGCCGGTGCCCAACGAGCAGCAGGCCTGGGCCTAGCAGTGCCAAGAGACATCTTCAGAGCAGCAGGCCTGGGCCTAGCAGTGCCAAGAGACATCTTCAGAGCAGCAGGCCTGGGCCTAGCAATGCCAAGAGACATCATCAGAGCAGCAGGCCTGGGCACACACACTCGCACACAAAACAGCGCACGCACGCCCCTTTACCCTCTACCCCCCCCCCCCCCCTTCCCCCCCACTTTTACACACTCACACGCAAAGACGCATGCGCACGCGCTCTTGCACACACACACACACACACACACACACACACACACACACACACACACACACACACACACCACTTTGTTATACACTCTCTCTCTCTCTCTCTCTCTCTCTCTCTCTCTCTCTCTCTCTCTCTCTCTCTCAGAGTGGCAGGCCCAGGCCCAGCAATACATCTTCGGTTCAATGTTTTGGCCAGCTATAGTGATTTTTTTTTGTTTGCTTGCTTGTTTGTTTGTTTGTTGTTTTTTTTTTGTAAGTACATTGTGCCACGCTGGCCCCAATGAAACGATACGAGGAAAACAGACGTTGAGGTTCGATTGATCACTCATTATTACCAGCGTTCATGTCCAACCTCCGTTTTTCTCTGACAATCGATACAAAACTGCTAATTACATGAAGTCCACGCTTCTTGATTCTCGCGAAGAAGAATTAACACAGTGGGCAAACCGGAGGCGCGCACGCGCACGCACGCAAGCACGCGCGCATGCACGCACGCACGCGCGCACACGCACACACACACGCACACACACATATTCACGTGCACGTTCACCCATACATATACATATGCACACATATGTGCACACTCGCAATTACTTCCGTACACATTCACCTTTCTTTTCTTTTTTTGCTTTTTTTTTTCTTTTCTTTTCTTTTCTTTTTTGTCTAATATCACAAATAGTGGATAGACGTTAAATGAAACACACACACACGCACACGCGCGCACACACACACACACACACACACACACACACACACACACACACACACACACACACGCACACACAGAGCAAGAGTTTTCCATAAACAAAAGACATAATCATGCACAAGAAAAACAAAAACATAGTTTCAGAACCAATTACATATAATTATTAGACATTTAGTAGGTGATGGACAATTGAGGATACATCTCTGTTATGAAACAGAGGTAATAATAGAAACTATTACCAAATGGCATAATATAACATTTTTTTATGATGGGCTTATAGATGGACAATTTCATTTCACAATGGAGAGATTATCCCACCACACCGTCCGTTCTGGCAACATGATGTCTACATACATAAGGCTTAAATTATATAAATAAGGGCATATATTTTTTCCATATTAGCTCGAATTCATGGGTTTTCCCTACAGTTGCTGATAAATATTTTTCTGTTCTTACCCTTATATTTAAACTATTGATGAAACTGGGCATTGTAGGGTTCAAATTGTGTAACTTGCTTTTGTAGATGAAAAATTTGGCAAATAGTAGTATGAAATCTAAAGGCTTGTTTGTTATTACATTTTCTGCACAACCAAACAAGATTAGTTGCTCGTTTAATATTAGTCTTAGAGAATGGGGACATTTATTCCATAAAACAGATTCTAAGTCATTCCAGAAATTTTGAATTACAATGCAATTCCAAAACAAGTGCTGAATTGTCTGCGTTTCTGAGTTACAGAAATTACATTGTGGGGAGTCTGTGAGTTTACACATGTGAAGAAACTTTTGTGTGGGGGGAGAATACGGTGTACAAGTCTGAACTGGAACCATCTCAGTTTAGTATCTGTAGTAGTTTTTTAAGAGGTTTTAAAAAGATATCTTTCCACTTGAGTCCAGTATACAGACGTTCCCACTTAATCACTGCTGCCGGTGTGATTTTAGAACCAATTAGGATCGATTTAACTACTTTGTTGTCTTTCTGGATCAAGGTCCATGTTTTATTTTCCTCATCAATAACATGTGCTATGTCTTCTCTCTGTAATTGAGAATTTCTTGATATTTTCTAATAGCTCTGATGATTCCCTCATATGCTAAAAAATTAGTTTTTGTAACGTTTGAGTATTTACCTTAAAATCATTAAAGGACAGAAAATTTCCATTTACATCCATTACATGGTTAACTTTTGTTACACCTGCTTCTATCCATTCTTTCATGTAGATCACCTTATTGTCCCTTGTTATGTTTACATTATAATGAATATATTCTGACAGGAATTCTTTCATATTTAAAGGTTTACACTTTTGAGCAGAACTTTTTATAGTGTCTAACAACATCAAGCCAGAATGGATTATCGAGTCGTTGGAGTAACACGTTAGCGTACTCGCCTCCGAGCGTTTTCATTTGTTTCATGGCTGGATACAAGGTATATATGAAACTACTAAATTCTGGTTCTGGAATATTTAACCGTCTTAACCAGCTAATCTTCAGAGTCTCAAGTAGTATAAATATGTTACTCACTTTTAGTCCTCCATTTTC
Source organism: Conus betulinus (assembly GCA_016801955.1). Taxonomy (NCBI): domain Eukaryota; kingdom Metazoa; phylum Mollusca; class Gastropoda; order Neogastropoda; family Conidae; genus Conus; species Conus betulinus. Next base: position 194,083 of record JADBJO010004391.1, on the reverse strand, counting down.
ATATTCTTGATAAATTACTGATTTCTTTATCTTATTATGTTTCCCATTCCATAAGAACTGGAACATTTCAGTTTCTATTTCCTTCAAAAGTTGGCTTGGGGGGTCCGGAATTGAGAAACAGATAGGTAAACTGAGAAAGAATAAACATTTTTAATATTGCGATTTTCCCAAAAGGAGTGAGATTTCTTCTTCTTTTCCATTGTTTTAAGATTTTCTGCACGGCTGAAAGCTTTTGACTGTAATTTATTTCGACAATTTGGTCTGTATTAGTAGAAAATTTTATGCCAAGAACCTTAAAGATACCCGGATTCCATTGGAAGTTCCTATCCCTAAAGTATCGAATTTGACTATTTTTTCTACTTCCAATCCACACTAGTTGAGTTTTATCACAATTCATTTTCAAGCCTGACATCTGTGCATATTCATCAAGGATATCTACAGTTGCCTTGAGAGACTGTTCAGAACCATCAAGTAGCAGAGAAGTATCGTCTGCAAACTGTGACAGGAGAAATTCTGTGTTTTTTTATGCTAATGCCTTTAACATCTTTACTTTTTTTTTCGATCATCAGTGATAAAAACCTCTGCGCATATTAAGTATAAGTAGGGAGAAAGTGGGTCCCCCTGTCTGCACCCTCTTTCAAGTTTAAAGCGGTAGAATACTGACCATTTACCAGGACGCACGATGTGGTATTCATATACAATGTTCGAAACCACTGAACAATACTAGGTCCAAAATTAAAAAAAAAATCAAACATTTTTCAATAAAGACCCAAGAGACACTGTCAAATGCTTTCTCAAAATCAATCAGCATTTAAGAGACCAGGAATACGTGTTTTTTTCAGTGTAGAGCATAATATCATAGCAATCTTATATTTTCTCCAATGTAACGACCTTTGATAAAGCCCTTCTGACAGACATTTATAATGCTTGGTAAGACTTTTGTAATCTTGCAGATATGCAAGCAGAAGCTATTTTATAGGAGACATTTAACAGGGATATTGGGCGCCAATTTTTTTATAAATTGTTTGGGTTTTTCCTCTTTGGGTAAACACACAATGATTCCTTGTTTTTGTGAGACTGAAAGTTGCCCACAGTCATAGCCCGAATTAACTGATCTGACAAGAAAGTGACCAATGTCAACAAAAAAGAACTAAAAAGAATTCAATGGTGAATCCGTCTGACCCAGGACTTTTGTCATTTTGCATTTTTTTTTTCAGTGCTTTTGCAGCCTCACTGTACGTGAGGGGTCCCTTTAATGCTCTCTTTCGCATCACAAGTTATTCCTGGGGCATCTGGCAAAAGATGGTTAAGGTTAATATCATTAACCTCTCTGTAACTGTACAAATTCTGGTAAAAGGTCTGAACCTCTGACAAGATTGTATCTTGGTCTGATATTATATTACCATTGCCAGTGTCGAGGTAGCTCATCGATTTGTCGACAAAATTTCTTTTTTCCAAGTTGCTAAAATATTGCTGTTTTTTTTCACCATCTTTTAACCATCTGATTTTTGCTCGTACAGCTATCCCTTCCATCTTTTTGTTTCTTAGTGTCTGCAGTTCATTTCTTAATTCTTCTAGTACTTGTATATTATCTTCACTTACATTGCCCTCCAAGGCTTGTATTTCTTTTGTGAGAGATAACCTTCTCTTTCTTTCTCAGTTTGTGTTTTGTGTGAAGAATAGGCAATAGTTTTGCCCCGTATTTCCATCAAAAGCACTTCGAAAAAAAATTGTTCGTTAATCTGAAATTGTAATTCATTATTTGGAACATTACTAAAGTTCTTCAGTATTATAAACTAGTGCATATTGTTTTTTTTTACCTCCAAAATTTTCTGTTTTATTTCTGCTATGTATTTATCATCTTTGAGAAGTGTATTGTTAAATTTCCAAAAACGGTCTATATCCCTTTTGAACTGATCTTTTCTCAACACCAGTGAAACTAAAGAATGATCAGATCGGTATCCAATATCTACAGTTGTTGCATCTCTTACCTCTGATACAAGTGCCTTGGAAGTTAGGAAATATCAAGCCGGCCTGTTTTATTTGAGTTAAATTTACGCCATGTGTATGCCCTTTTCATTGGATAAAGATTCCTAAACACATCAATTAAATCATACGTGTCTATCATGTCAAGAATTTTCTTCCGTGTTTTAGGTCTGTTAGTAACGCGCTTGAATAATTGCGCACATCAGTCTTGAGATCGAGGGCACAATTCCAATCTCCAGCTGCAATAACAAAATCATTATCTATTTCCTCAATTTTTTGTACTATTCCTCAAAGAACTGTGGGTATCCCCACTGCTTGGGCCATATACATTGGCTAGTGTGATACGTTTATTTAAAAAACTCTATGTCCATTACAATGAAGCAACCCCCAGGATCCCTGAATATTGTATACAATTTATATTCGAAATTGTTATTAAACAGAATACCACCACCATTTTTATTTGTTTCAGTACCTGCTAACCATAAGTTATAACCCCAGTTGGCTCTTATAAAGTTTTCATTGGCTTCTTTTAAATGTGTTTCCTGTAAAAAGTATATGCTAGCCTTACGTTTGCGAAGATATAATCAAACACATCTCTTCTCTTGTTAATGTCATTTAAGCCATTGCAATTAAAAGTGCAAATTTTGAAATCATCGTGTTTGTTCATGAGCTATATATATTTTTTTCAAACTTTTCAAACATACAAAAAATATAGATATATAATTATATGAAAAAGTGAGGTAGGCATCAATCCAACTTCCCCAAAAATTCCATATTCAGTGGCATACATGTATACAGAAAGAGCTGTTTCGACTGAACATCTTCTTCATTAATTTGAGCTGCCAACACCCACTCAGTATGCCATTTGGACAATGAACATTCATATGTAATAATAATATATTCGAAACCGTAATGAATCATTACAAAACACCTGGAAAAAAGACTAAAGAACTCAGCATAGACAAGACAATTAAACATATTCAATGAATAAAAACTATAAATTAGATTGAACTGCATACACATATCGGAACAACAATGGAACTTGATCAGAATGAAAAAAGACTGACGTGAATTGTCAAAAAAAGGAACATTCAGCCTCAGCCAACAGAACAACAAAGAAACATATCTGTTTGCAAGCATATCACCCATGACGATGTCAGTACAATTTAAATTTGCGGTTGTGTATACCCGTGTGTGCATGTGTGCGCGCACGCCCCATGCACGCGCGCGCATGTGTGTACGCGTGCATGTGCCCGCGTGCCCTTTGGGGTGCGTCATATAAGTGTGCACACCACATGACAGCACATATTAGTTTCCGTTTGCGGCCGTATAATCAACCCCAGTGTGTGTGCTTGTGTACTCTCTCTCTCTCTCTCTCTCTCTCTCTCTCTCTCTCTCTCTCTCTCTCTCTCTCTCTCTCTCTCTCTCTCTCTCTCTCTCTCTCGCCCCACATGAATGTCTGCCTGCTATTCGTGTTGTGTATACTGTCAAAACTATGTTCAAAATGAGCTGTGTATTCTGCGCAATCACTCTGTAGATATAGTCACCTAATACTACAGGGAAACATTACTTTTAGAATAGGTAATCAACTATGGCAATCTCATCTCCCCCACCTCCCGTTTAGCCAGTAGAGCGAACGTTTGAGCACAAACTCAATGCCACCCTTACATCACCAGCACCTTTTCTTTTTTTTAGTATATATAATACACAGTCATGATACATTATTGTTAATGTTTATACTAGAAACCTAAGTTTTAAAACCAAACAATAATATCAATCTGACCACCGAAGGTATTTTTCAACGATAACATCAGTATTGCCAGTGACAACAGCGATATCAGCACTTGCCGCTGTGATACCAGCAAACAGTAGAATACACTAACACTTCCACTTCCCCAAAGGAAAAAAAGAAGGAAAGAAAGAAAAGAAAAAAAAAAAAAAAATACATAGTTCCATGTATACTAGCACCATCACCGTCAAATCCAAATCCTGGTGATGATTCATGTTTATGCAAAACCCATCAGCTGAAGGGGAAAAAGGGAGCATGGAGATCTATGTGAATGGCGAGGGGGAGAGAGGGGGGGGGGGGGGGGCCGAACCCCTCGTTGCACCATACTCCAACCTGGCCACCTGTTCGGGCGAACAACTCATATCGGAAAGGAAAAAAGAGGACACGGGCGGAGAGGGGGTGGGAGGATGGAAGGGAGGGGCGGGGAGGATCAGGGAGTCAGCCTTTGATACTTTAGTGAAACCTACTGGGGGAGAAAACAGTTACCTATAATCAATCCATGAATCGCATCAGACTGTGATAAACAGGTACATATTGTCACTTATATCTATACATCAGCTGCAGTTCGATCAACCTGAGTTCCATTAACTAATACCTTGTATTCGACCATTGATCAAGGACAATATCATCAGCCTAAACTGCATCATATCCGTGATCAGTTACAATATTATCGATCAGTGCATCACCTATGACCGATAATCATTTACGACAACCGTCACCCAATGCATCACATCTGGTCGGTGTTCAATGCAGACTATAAGTAATATATATTACCCCATTGATTACATTTGGAGGGTAATCATTCACATGTTACCAAGTGGCGCATTACATAAGGCCTGTGGTCGGCTGCTTTCTGTCAGCACCAGAACTGGTTTGTGTCAACATTTGTACACCCATATATATTCACAGCCATACATTTTTTGCTACTTCATGTACAGACGCTAAGTCACACATTCATCACAGAGCACATGTATACACGCATTTGCACACACACACACACACACACACACACACACACACACACACACACACACACACAACACACACACACACACACACACACACACATGCCATTTTAACAAGCACCACACCCCGACGCCATCCACAAGATGCGTGTACATAAGTGTACCTGCCTGCATACACGCACACAAAAATGAATGCACGTGTTTGCGTAAAACACCACGATCACACGCATGCACCACACCCGCATATACACCTTTACCCACAAACATACACTTTACACACTTTACCACACACACAAACACAAACACACACACACACACACACACACACACACACACACACACACACACACACACTTTTGTACACACACACATATCCTACCATTTTTACTGAATGCACCTCTGTTCACAATTTGGTGTGTATCCAAGCGTCTCCAAAACCAAAGGACAATATTTGCAAGGTTCAACCAAAACACAGTATTTGCAGCGTTCATCCAAAAGCACAGTAGTTGCAGGGCTCAAGCCATTTCACCCACCGCCACAGTCCCCGGGACCATCCCTTTACATGTGTCTTGCGAAGAAGGAGTCGAGGTCTGTGTCAATGTCCACACGTACTTTCTTTCCGTTCTTCAGCATGGCAATCACTTTACAGTTAGATGTCCATGCACTGGTGGTAGCAGAATGTTCCTGGGCTTTCTTGAGGAGTTTAAAGTTTTTGTACGTCAAGTCCTCAGTGATCACAACACCAGACTTGGCCAGCACCCTCCTGTTTTTGATGATAAGGTCCCGTACTCTGCGACTGGCGAACTGGACGATGATGGCCCGTGGTCTGGTCTTCTGCTGTCCGCCTGTGGAGGCTGTCGGTGACGATGGTGTAGCTGTCCCCTGGGGCACGGAAGCCGGCGCTCGGTGGGCCACCTGGATATCCTCCTCCCGTGTTGTGACTTTCACCCGATCATTGAAGAGACGAAGGCACCTGTCAGTACAGTTTTCGTCGGATGTTTCTTTGAGTCCAAACACCCTCAAGTTCCACCTCCTTGAATACTGTTCTTGTTCGTTTTGGTTCTTTTCTATGTTTCTCGTTAAAGTTTGAAGCTGTTGTTTCAGTTGACGGTTCTCGTTTTTGGTTTTTTTTCCACCTCTGTGCGAAAACTGCCCTTTTCAATTTCCAGCGCGACGATTCTTTCTTCCATTCGTTCTAGTTTCTCGGTTAGAACTGTTGTCAGCGACACTAAGTCTTCCTTCGTTGCTAGTTGTTTCAGTTTTTTCGTGAATTCCTCTTTTGTTGCATCTCCCTCAATGTCTGTTTAATTTCCTCGAGTGAATCCTTGGTTGACTTGCTTGTCGCCATTTCCTCTGTTTCGTCTATTGAGTTTTCCGCTTCACTAACACTTAACGCAGATTTTCTCTTTTTCGCTACTGATCTAACAGTTTCCTCTTTTCCCGGACTGTATTCGTTTGAGGAGCTGGATGAAGTTTTTCTCTTAAATCTCTGGAGGTACTGATGAATGCCGGAGCTCATAGTAGTGGTCGGCCGACACTAACACATTGCTGCGTCAGTCAAAATGGTGGCGCCTCTGCATACTCCAGGAAAGAATACAACTCGATTTTCACATAAATAGTATATGCAGAGTCACCAAAATTTCCACAGTTGTTCCTTTACATACGGACGAACTGTCAGATTACATTCCTTGTGACCGGGAAGTCCACCAATTCGTTCACAATTACACAGAATTACGGAGCTGCGTAAAAATCCGTCCGTCTGGTACGGGTGAGCAGTTCGCACTTTTCTTGTAGCGATTCTTCTTCCCCTTCTTGTGCTTCTCCTCTTCCTTCTTCTCCTCTC
>JADBJO010004391.1:177500-182500 GCA_016801955.1 Conus betulinus | reverse complement strand
TCTCAAATCTCCTGGCCGGCGCTTTTTGGTGCTAAGAGCGTCATAGACTGCCTGGAAGGTGGGGCGGCGGAAAAAGGGGGGGGGGGGGGGGTACCCCAGACATGCTGTGAATAATTATTTGGTCTATTGTGACGTAGGTTGGCTATCACCCAAAAAGCACTATTCAGCGTCACTGTGCGAAATATTGCCAGTACTGACATGATAAAACACGAGTCTGAATGGCGGTTTTCTTCTCAAGACGATGTCTCTAGAATAGAAGATTTATCGAAAGAACAATCAAGACACGCGATGTTTTTTAAATACCGCTTTACACAGACCCGCGTCAGCTTGGCCTGCGGAATGTAGTTCGGTTCCCGTGAAGTGCCCTTTTCTCATGTGGAGACTGAATAGGCTTCCTTTGATGCAAAACTCATCGAGTTAGATCAACAAACTAGCCTAAAATTTCGCCAGGCAAGGTAAAGAGAACAATTGTACTTATCATTCCCACCTAAAAAATGATTACTGACGGCTCAGAATTCAAATGATAACGATACATGTGTGCGTTTTGTCACCCCCCTGATCTAAAAATAAAAAATTTTCACACCAAACACAGAAATGTCCGTATTAGTGGTGACCCGCAGGCAATTTTAAGGGCATGTTCTTTTATCAATAACCTACCAAGCCCTCCATTATAAGAAATAATTTAACGAATTCACTGTCCTCCATTGAAACCATTTCAAAACGGAGGAAAGAACGAAGGTGAAATCTTTGAAACGAAAATAGACTCCTTATTCATCTGATGAGGCTAGAAAGAATTGACGTATCAATAGTGTGGATGCCGCATCCCCCCCCCCCCCCCCCCCGCATCTAGCAGAATTGACCTGATGAATGACTATAGGAGGTCAAGGCAGCTGCGTAAGATAATCGGATTATTAGTCCCTGAGGGGCAATAGAGGGCTGAAGAAGACGGCAGATTACCAGGAGTGGGTCAATGATTTGTGGAACACGCTAAAACCCAGTTTTGGAATCATCAACTGGACAAGGGGGGGGGGGGGGGGGGGGGGGGGGGGGGGGGGGGGGGCTGTTCCGCCAAGACCCTCTTCCATTACGACGACCTGCATTCAGGTTGAGCAGTGAAGTTTATTTTCATGAGTTCAGTAACATGACCCGTGTAATTTTGCGATATTTCAAATCTGGATTATGTTTTCGATTATCGTACGCTTAATGACGCACGAACTGGAGCCTCTGCTGTGTGTGATGTGAAAATGTGTGTTTGCATGTAGATGTGTCTGCGTGTGCGCATGTGTGTGTGTGTGTGTGTGTGTGTGTGCGCGCGCGCGTGCATGCGCGTGCGTGCAAGTGTGTATGCATGCTTGTGTGTGCATGTGTGTCTGTGGTGCGTGCATGCATGCGTGCGTGTGTGTGTGTGTGTGTGTGTGTGTGTGTGTGTGTGTGTGTGTTTGCCCTGTGTGGGTAATCACAATTTGGCCCCAGTCCGTCCATACGCATAAGCCAGTAGTTCGAGTTTCGCCTCATTGTAACACGTCATTGACCGGAGGGCCCAAACAAGAGAAATTGTCTTGTTGCGTGCAGCAGGTTAGATGTCGCGCTGCTTCCACCCTCTAGCAACCACCCCTCCTCTTCCTCCTCCACCATGCCCCTCCCTTACCCCACTACTCGAAATCTTATCCCCGCTCCGGTAATGGTTTGATTACAAACAAGATGTCTATCCATCTGTCTCTCTCTCTCTCTCTCTCTCTCTCTCTCTCTCTCTCTCTCTCTCTCTCTCTCTCTGTGTGTGTGTGTGTGTGTGTGTGTGTGTGTGTGTGTGTGTGTGTGTGTGAAACACATGCATGCATTAACGTCTCTTATAAGCGGTTACAAAAACAGAACATGCATATATGAACTAATACACTTTCAGTATCTCAATAGTGATCTTAGTTAACTGAACTTGCAGGTTAATGTTTATTTTGTTTTATATCACACAGTGAAGTTTACCTTTGCCCGTTTTGTAGTTTACGTTTTATAATTCAGAAGTTAATATCTGTCATATTTTTACGAAGATGTTTCATTAACTTGCTGGTTGGCCCAGTCCCCCTTCCCCCTACCCGTGTAAATGTTTTTAGTACAAGAAGCGTAAACTTCAGTATAAATGGAAAAATGTGTGCCATATAATGTACGTATTGTACTGCACGTTTTTTCTTCCTACCTTTTTCTGTCACACATTCAGGCATTTTTTCTTGCCCTTGTGGTTTTGAAATTTTTATCATCATTTTCAAACGAAGTCTTTGAACAATAGAAATATAGATTTTGATTTTACCAGCCCTTTCCCACCATGGTGAATACGGACTTAGGAGCAGACGGACTCAGAATGCTGGTAATGAAAACTTAAGACGATCTTTATGAAATCCTTTTACTAATTGACGTTTTGACACACAATGTACCTATCATACAGAGCATAGTGATACAAAGTTTGACAGTTTTAAATAATACAGAATCTTTTGACACAAAACGTACCGACTTATCAAAAGAATCTCTCTCTCTCTCTCTCTCTCTCTCTCTCTCTCTCTCTCTCTCTCTCTCTCTCTCTATATATATATATATATATATATATATATAGAAATGTCCTATAACGTCCTGGGTGCGGGCTGGAGTAATTTAGTAAAACATCACCAGCCGCCGTGGCGAAGTGGTAGACCGCCGTTAGACGGAGGACACCCCAGAGCGGAAATCTTACGCGAAAATGAACTGCTTGTTCACCTAGCAAGGCTCAAAGAACTGACGTACCAAGAATGTGGGATGCCCCCGCCCCACGCTACAAACCAGCTAAGCAGGAAATGACCTGGTGAACATAGGAGGTCAAGGCCGCTGCTTAAGATAATTGGCTTGTTAGTCGTGAGGGTAGCCGAGGGTTGAAGAGGAGGGCAGCTTAGAAGAGGAGCGGGCCAAGAATTGTGGAACGCTAAAACCCACTGCATGGAATATCAACTGGGCAGGGGTGGGTAGGTGTGGCGGCGGGGGTCTGTTCTTCAAAGTCCTTTTCACCATTACGGTGATCCACATTCAGGTACAGGCAACGAAAGCTGCTTCTGTAAGTTTAGTAACGTGACCCCGAGTGCATGGTGATGTTTTAAATCTAGACTGTTTTTGATTATTGTGCACTTCATGAGGCGCGAGCTGGAGCTTCTGGTTTTGAAATTAAACACTCAGATTTCGTGTTGCCCATTGCCCAGTCAACTGTACACTGGACTGGGTCACGGGGATGGACTTCATTGGTTTGTCCGGCAGAGTCCATTCACAACAGGTCCTGTAGGCTTGGGTTTTGAGATCTCTACCTCACTACCACCCCCCCCCCCCCCCAAAAAAAAAAAAAAAAAAAAAAAAAAAAAATGCTGCGTATGTGTGTTTTCATTACCACCATTTTGAGTCCGTCTGATACGGCAAGTCACGTAAGTCTGTATCTACCATGGAGAGAAAGGGCCAGTAAGATAAAAACCCCATACCTTTACTGTTCAAAGATTATGCTCAAAAACGATAAAATTTGAGAATCACAAGGGTAAGAAAATGCCTGTATGTATGATAGGAAAAACTAGGAACAAAGTGAAAACGTACTGTACAAGATGTACAATGCATACATTAAAGAACACATTTTTCCATTGATATATAAGTTCACTCCTCTTACCAGCCGCCGTGGCGAAGTGGTTAGCGTCGCGGACTCCTGGCTGGGAGGTCGTGGGTTTCGAATCCCATCAGAAGTCATGTGGGTTTTTCTGCCCCGACCGGCTCCTACCCAGAGTTGAGTTTGCTGCGGACTCAGTTGGGAAGACTGGGACCACACAGTCGAGTTTCATCCACTTAATGGATGCGTTTCTGAGAGTGTTGCTCAAATTTGCTGACCAACACTGCAGGTGTCTGTATCTCTCGGGCCTGGTTGACGCCGGGATATATTATGAAAGGAAGCGTAGAGTACAGCCTGTCATGTAGTCTCAGACCGAAATGGAAATCCGTAGCATCATCATAATCATCCTCATCATCTCTCATCGTCAGCATTAAAAAAAAAAAAAAAGTCTCAAATTCAGTGGCCCTTCATGCCCTGCTCTCATGGTGACCTCAGTTTCGATGTCCTCTCCACGTCTGTGGCCTTGGTTTGGTTCCGTCGGGGTCACCGGTATCGGCGGTCCATGGGGCTGTCGTTGGACGGACGTGGTGGCGCCCTCCGGAGGGAGAGCTCACTCACGCCGCCGGCTCCGCGACTAAGCAATTATTGTCGTTAGTAGGGGGCTTAGTAGGTGGTGTCCTGCGTATGTTACATCAGAACAGGCGCCACTGAACACCACTGAAGTGACTCGGCAGCAGTGCAGTGTCTCCTCCGGTGGGTGGCCTCTTGACGACTTGACATTGACTGCTGCCTGTGGATTGCCGGTGCTGGGGCTTGCGGCGGGGCCCGACCGGGCCGTGGCTGTGGACAGGGTGTCGGAATGAGCGGCGTGGGTGCACTGCCTCTGAGGTGGCGCAGTGGTTGGGACAGCAAAAAAAAAAAAAAAAAAAAAAAAAAAAAAAAATTGTTGAAAGTTTACAACTAGGCCTAGTGGATGGCAAAAAAAAAAAAAAAAAAAAAAAAAAAAAAAATGTTGAAAGTTTACAACTAGGCCTAGTGGATGGCAAAAAAAAAAAAAAAAAAAAAAAAAGTTCACTCCTCTTGCATCAAAAACATGTACACGGGTAGGGGACGGGGCAGGGGCCAGCCTGCCAGTGATAAAACATTTTTTTGTAAAATAAGAAAAAACCCTGGGCAGATTTTTTTTAAATGGCTGTATGGGAACTCAATTCATCCTTGATCCCGTAGATATGTTGGGAAGAAAAAGAAATTGATGTCTCGCCATGTCAGAATGGTTATGGGGGAGGGACAGCGGACTCGTGACCCTGTCTGGTTGGCCTGATGGTGCAGGTAGAGGAGCTGAGGGCCAAGTACAACAACGTTGTGTTGGTGGACGCCGGGGACCAGTTCCAGGGCACCATCT
>JADBJO010004391.1:170000-172500 GCA_016801955.1 Conus betulinus | reverse complement strand
ACTTATCATCGTAGGGGTAACGAGTAGCGGGACGAGATGAGGAGGAGGTGTTCGCGGGCGTTATTAAGTTCTTTCCCTGACTACCGCATTCATCAGTTTGAAGATTCTAAAGTTGTGGTGTTCTGCGTGTATTGAATCGAAAGCAGCACTACAGAAACCTTCCCTACCCGTCGCCCCCTCTCCCCACTCTCCACCCCTTCCCACCATCCCCCATTTCAACACAACTCTACAAACTTCCAGCAGGGTGTCTTCAAATGGTTGCCTGTTGGTGACACGGTCTTCATAGTTTCGTGAGGACTTTTGTCAGTAGTATTCCGACAGAGTTGACTCAGAATTGACTTTAATGACAGAAGGCGGTGTTGAAGTGTGTGGGAGGAGGAGGAGCGAAGGAAGGGGGGGGGGGGGGGGTCAAAGATGTACCGCTGGCAATGACAGGGTAAACAGACGCTTTATATCCTTGTTGGAAAGGGGGCAGGGGCGGGGGTGGGATTAGGTCGAGGAAGTTAAACAGAAGGGGAAGGTGACGTAGCTTTTGTGTCAGACATATCCCCCCATCTGTTAACCGTTGTCTGGCACTCAGCTCCCCCTCCCTCAACCCCGTCCCCCCTCCACCTTCACACACACACACACACGCACACACACACACACACACACACACACCACACACACACACACACACACACACACACCACTCACTCGCTCAGTCACACACAAACATACACACACGCACGCACATACACACACTCACATACACACGCACGCTCGCTCACACACACACACACACACACACACACACACACACACACACACTCTCTCTCTCTCTCTCTCTCTCTCTCTCTCTCTCTCTCTCCTCTTTAACGCGATCTACTAACAGACAACAATGTTGTGTTCGGTGTGACACGCAGTAATAATATGTTCGATTGTCGGGTGGTTCTTACTGTACAGTCATAGGGACACTCCCACCCTTCACGGATATAACGGCAGTACTCGAATAAGATCATACAATCCTCTACTCTGTCCCGTATTCTTATCTACGTTCTTCAGCTATAGGTCGCGCTCACAACACACACATCACTGCTGGTCACACACACAACACACACACACACACTTCACATACATATTTTCCTCTCCTCTTCTCTCTATCTCGCTACACAGCCTCCCACCTTTATTTACTTCTGCGTGTCACACAACACAAAGACACACACACACACACACAGCTAATTCTCTCTCCTTCTCCCTATCTCTCTCATCCTTCTCTCTCTCTCCTCCTCACTCGTCCTCTCTCTCTCATCTCTCTCGCACCACGCCTTCTCTCTCTCCCTCTCTCTCTCCTCTTATGCACGCACGCCACACACACACATGCACACACATTGTCTCGGGATGTCTTCACACACACAGCACACAACTCTCCTCTCCCCTCTCCTCCTCGTCCCTCACCAACACACCACAACACACACAAGCTACACACACACAAACACACACACAACACACACACAGGGTCCCTATCATTCACTTCGTCTTCTTTCTCTCTTCTCCTTCTCTCTTCTCTCCTTCATTCAGAGACACAATTCACAGCTTCAACCTCATTTGTACCACCCACTTCATGTCAGATGGTATATCTTCGCTCTTCCCTATTCCAGTCTCGATTCTGTCCCGTCCTTCCTCCTCCCTTCTCTCTCAACAGCTAGAACTCTCTCTCCTCTCTCCTCCTCTCTTCCTCTCTTCTCTCCTCTCATCAGCATCAAAGCTTCGTTCATTCTGCTATCCACCTTGTGGTCTTCACAGAACTCGTGTCCTCTCCTTGGCTCCGTCTCTCTCCTCCTCCTCCCTTCCCCTCTCTCTCGCTCTCTTAACCAGCTATATTCTCTTCTCCATCCTCCACTCGTCCCTTATCACTGAAAAAAGTTACTCTCTCTCAATCCTCTCTCCGGCCTCCCCCTCCCTCACCATTCACTTCTACTTGTCTCGCGTTTCCCCTCGATCTCTATTCTTTCTCTCTTGCTTAATTCCTCTGAATCTCAACTCCCTCTCTGCGATCTTATCACATTCTTCGCCTCTCTCTCACGACTCGCCTCTCCGAACTAGCTATTCTCTCAATCATTTCTCTTTGCCCGCTATTCCCGCTACTTCTTCCTCTCTATTCTGCTCTCTTCCGCCCCCCGCGCCCTCTCCGAATCTCTCAAGCTATTCCTCCCGTCTCTTCTCATCTCTCTCCTCTTTGCTCTCTCCTCGTCGCTTCTTCTTCCCTATTCGTCCCGCTATTCTCTCCTCAGCTCGTGCGCTTGTGGTTGAGAACCTCAAGCTAAAAGGACGTTCTATCTTACTATCCCACCACATTCACTTCACAGAACTCGGCGTTTGCGAGCAAGCATTTTCTCTTAATTTTTTTCAAATCGTTTATCACTAGAAAAAGTATTCTCTCAATCTGTTCATTTTCATTTACTTATTTATTTTATTTAATTTCGTTTGCTTTTTTCCAATGTTGATCTCTCTCCCACCT
>JADBJO010004391.1:155000-160000 GCA_016801955.1 Conus betulinus | reverse complement strand
AAAAACAAACAACTGTACAAAATAACATAATGAAAAAGCAATTACAGGATTGAGCCAACTGGGCTTAACATACGAATTCGTACAAAATTTAAAAAAGAGACATGGTATCCTGGAATATGCACTTTGAAGCATTCTTTTCAAAATTCTGACAAATCGGAATCAAGTAGGGGCAAAGTATAGAACGTGCGTTGTGGTAGAATTATCAAGGGCGCCGCAAGCACATCGAATATTCTTGACATATTTTGTTCTGAATGCATTTATTTTCAACCGAAATAATAAGGAGAGAAGTTGTGTTTACTATGTCTTGGATATAATCCTATGTTTGTATTACGGTTTACTGGATTTACTGAGGAAGCCCCTTTTTAAAAGATTACTTGCTCGAGAGTTCGTACAACAAAGTATAGAAGAGTCGGGTTTGTGTATTCGGGGGAGAACACTTTCTTTGTAGTATTCCTCAAAGTTTTCAAAAGAAGCTCTTTGTAAGAGAGAATATCCTTCGTGTAAGCTCAAGGGAATATGAATAGTAGCCGTATTGTCAGAATTGTTTGCACCTGCTCGAGCAATCCTGTCAGCCCATTCATTTCCGGATATGGAGCAATGGGAAGAGAACCCAACAAAAAATAACTGTTATACCTCTTGACATGAGGTTGTGAATAAGTACTTTAATTTCATATATGATTTCAGCACGATTTTTTGAATTTGTAGATTCTAAAGCTTGAAGAACTGACTTGGAATCTACACAGAAGAGAATACCATAAAAGTCAAATGATAATTCATTCATGTACTTTACGGCCATTAATATTGCTATTAGTTCGGCTGTAAAGATAGACCCGATTTGCCCCAAGATGACTTTTCAATTTTTAAAATGGAATGACAAAGCCACAACCAGCATTACTGTTTAATAGAGGCCCATCAGTATAGACTTTTACGAGGAGGTGACGATAACAATCATTGATATGTGATTTTCCTTCGCAAGCTATAATATTAATGTTATCAGTTTTAGATATAGTAGTATAGTTATAATCAAATTTGGTTTGAAGAGCTCCCAGTTTGGTACGGGACTTATGGGAAAAAACGCACAGCAAGCTTTTTATGATTGATACCTGCATTTGTCAACAAGTGAGAAGAATATGTGAGTATCGTTTTAGTGGCTCGAATGTTTTTCGCACGTTTAGGAAAGTCTACATCAGACCTCACATCCAGTTCCGTTTGGTTAGCACTTTGAATAGTTGAGCAGCGAAGAATGTACTTAGCGCAGGCTAGTTCACGATGGTCATCAAGAAGTAAGACACAAGCTTCATGGTATGTTCCTAAAGCTGAAGCATGAAATGGAACACCAAGGGCTAATCTGAATGCCTTAGAGTCTATACACTGAAGCTTTTTTAATAAGTACTTAGGAGCACTAAAAAAGACCTCTTGTGCATATGGCAATTTGGATCTAACTAAAGCAGAAGAAAGATGTATTAAACTTTTTGTTTCCTGGCCCCAACTTTGTTTGCTTATAACTTTGAGCAGATTAAGAGATTTTCTTGCTTGATTTATTATATGTTCCAGGTGAAAATTCCAAGAAAGATTTGACATAAGATGCACACCAAGGAATTTAATCTCGGAAGTGTAGCTCAATGTAGTATTATGTACTTTGAAGTTAGGAGTATTGTGAGCAGACCCACCTGCATCAAATAACATCATACGGGATTTTTCAGCCGACAGGCATAAGCCATTATCAGACATGAAGTTCGCAATGTTGTCTAACTCTCTTTGATATATTTTTCTAATGTAATTAACAGATCTTTTTGATGTGTTCTTTTTTTTTAATGTGGCGTTCAACCATAAGCAGATGTCGTCCGCATATTGAATTAAGCTAAAGTTTTTTGAAATGCATTTAGGTAAATCATTAGTTAAAATATTAAAGAGAAGAGGTGCGATCACAGAGCCTTGAGGGATACCCATATCTATTGATCTTTTGGATGAATAAGTATTACCAATTCTTGTCTGAATACTTCTGTTGGTCAGGAATGTTTTAACAAATTTATAAATGTGACCAGAGAGACCTATAGTTTTTAATTTATATAAAAGCCTATCATGCCAAACTTGATCAAATGCCTTGTTGATATCGAAAAGTGTGGCGAGAACGTTTTGTCTTCTAGCAAACTGGTGTTTAATTTGCGTAGTTAGCTTTACAAGATGATCAATAGTAGACCTGCCCTTTCTAAAACCAGACTGGTTTGCAGGGATAATGCCAGTTTTTTTTTTTACAATAGTATGTCAATCTGTTTAGAACAATTATCTCCATTGGTTTGCAGACATGAGATGTCAGAGCTATAGGTCGATAACTATTTGTGTTTGTCATTGATTTTCCATTCTTTAAAATGGGAACAATAATTGAGTCTCTCCATATGGAAGGTATGTTCCCTTCAATCCAACATTTATTGATAATTTCATGTAGAAATAAAACAAAAATTTTGTGGTATATGTTTTAACATTTCATTAGAGATGGCATCTAAACCAATAGACGTTTTCTTATCAGACAATGAAGAAATAGCATAGTGTAATTCCTGAAAAGTAATTTCAGCATTTAGATAATGATCAGTATTTTCGTCAGGATCAGCGTACATTTCTTCGTTAGACTGGTTTTCCCCTCATAGTTCTGCATTTGTGTGATAAACTACAGAAGGAGCTGTTTTTGGAAAACATGTCAGCAAATGATTCTGCTTTTTGATATGCCGAAGGAAATTTTTCAGCTCCTATTATGATTGGATATGCAGGTAAATGGATTCCGTTTTTCATTTCATGGACCTTTTTCCAAAATTTTGTTGATATCTTTATGTTCACTTATTTCATTAAAACAAAATGATGACCAGTACTCGCGTTTAGCATTTTCAATTACCTTATTCCTTTGATTCTTGGCAGTTTTAACTGGTATGCTCCATTTTACCTTTTTTACTTTTGCGTACAGTTTAAACGTGTGTTTTTATTTTTATCAACAGCGTTTTCTGCAAGATTCTGTCCACCACACTTTACCCGTGTGTTTGAGAGATTTTGACTGACTAAGAATCGGAATTGCCTCACCAGCTGCGTGCAGTAGTGAGCTAGTAAAATGACTGTACATAGATTCTATGTCAGATTTATCAAAAGAATTGACGTCATATGAAGATAGCACAGATTGAAATTTGGCCCAGTCAGCTCGCTTGTAATCAAACTTCGGGATTTTATCCTTACTGTTATCTTGGCTCACTACAAATCCTCTCAGAGAAATAACTATGGGAATATGATCACTCCCTAAAGTGTTATCATAATTTTTGCCAGGTACAGCTCGGGACCATTGACGGGGAGATTAAAGACAAGTCGATTGCAGATGATCTGTGACTAGGGGATATCAGACAGTCTCGTGATACTTCCATCATTTAACAGGACGAGTGGATAGTCTGATATGTTCTCCACTAAACGGTTTGAGCTGACTTTCGTGCAAGTTTTATCCCAGAAAGGAGCATGTTCATTTAAAATCCCCTGCAATTAACCATTTGCTACTTTGAAAGTTTATATTATGTAGCCAGTGTGAATTGCTATCAATGACTCCTTTTGGGAAGTACACAGAGACAATGTTTAAGACCAGAGAATTGTCAAAGTGAACAGAAGCTGCACAAGAATACAAGTCTGAGGTGCCAGCAGGTATAGGTGACTGAAGGGGGTGGTAAAATAACTGGTCATTTATATAAATGGCTGCAGAGACTTTCTCATTGTCACCAGTTTCTTGTACCACAGGTGGGTAAAAGAAACGATCTAGCCGTGGCAAGTCGTTTTTAGACACATTTAGTGATTGAAGAATAAGACCATGTAGGAGCTGGCTTCAAGATGTTGTTGAAGATTTACCACATTCTTGTTAATCGACCGGCAGTTCCATTGTAGTATATTAATGTCAGTCTTCTTTGCCATCAGAATTTTACAATGGGCATTCAAAGGAGGCACAATTGCAAAATGAAGATTATTCAAATGGAAGATAAAAAGACGATTCCCCAAGAATGACTAGTCAGTAAACAGTAACGCAATAGAGAACACTTTTACAAAAGGCAAGGCCTAGAAGAGGAATAAGAAGGTAATATGTAACGTACAAAAAAGGGAAATTGAGGAAACTATGCGATGTAGCAGGCTAGAAAAAAAAAAATCAAAATGGCAACCAGGCAAATATATATCACAAAGACGATCAGATTATCATTTCAGTCGCTAGACATTATAGCACAACTACTGACTTTTTGACGGGGGTGGTGTTGTTAAGTTTTATGAAGATCATTCACCAGTCTTGTAGAACATCATAGAAGTTCCGCCAGGGCCCTGGTACAGGAGAAAAGGTGTGTGTGTGTGTGTGTGTGTGTGTGTGTGTGTGTGTGTGTGTGTGTGAAGTGCAAACGCACGTATGCGAACGAGAACATGGGTAGTAAGGCATGCGTGTGTGTGTGTGTGTGTGTGTGTGTGTGTGTGTGTGTGTGCACATATCAGGAAGTGTACCCAAGTCCCTGGTCATTTAACACGTGTTTATTTGTGAAGAGTGTGTCGACGGTAAATTAAAAAAAAGTAGATCTCTTACGCAAGCTCTTGGAAAGAGAATGAGTTGAAAATGTGTTGTTATCCTCTTGAGCCCCCATGTTGTGCACTGGCTCGCCTTGTCATGGAAGCCGTGCAGCTTACATGCGTGTTCGCTGAAGTTGAACATCTTCTTTCAGTCAAAATACGAAACATCTGACAACTGAAATTTGAAGCCATCGCTTGCTTTTTGTGATCATGTCAGAGTGTTCTCATGATAGTTTTTTTTTCTGCATCCGAAAGGCCTTGTGTGTGTGTGTGTGTGTGTGTGTGTGTGTGTGTGTGTGCGTGTGTGTGTGTGTGTGTGTGTGTGTGTGTAATTAAGTGTGGGGGGAGGGGGAGGGGGGGATGTGTGTGATTAAATGACAGAGAGAGAGAGAGAGAGGGGGGGGGGGGGGGGGGGGGGAGGGGAAGGACAGAAG
>JADBJO010004391.1:147500-150000 GCA_016801955.1 Conus betulinus | reverse complement strand
TTGTTCACAAGAAGATGAAAGACAAACAGAATGCAATATTGTATTCATCAGAATTACAGCCTTTTAAATTAAAGATGCCGAGGACCTAGGCTGAACACGGCCATAGTTAGACATGAAAGGGCCGCTATATTTTACATTTGAATCGAAGAAATAAAAGCATGAACTAATTGAATCATTCGTACTTTTTTTTTGCCATAGACGCTGTTTGGTGATAATAACGCCATTGTAGTTATATGTTAACATTTCTATAGACAGAGTTACAATAATGTCATCACCTGTTCTTTGCTAAATTAAAGAGAGAGAGAGAGAAAAAAAAAAAGCTCGAAAAAGTAAACTCAGTGAGCATACACACACGTGAACACACATACGCCAACGCACGCACGCACGCACACACGCACGCACGCACGCACACACACACACACACACACACACACACACACACACACACACACACACACACGTACGTACGTACGCACGCACGCACACACACACACACACACACACACACACGCATACAGTGGGCGCATACAGTGGGAGGTGGGGGGGGGGGGGGGGGGGGGGGGGGGGGGGGGGGGGGTGGAAAAAAGTGAACGATAACGATAGGTAAAAAGTAAAAGAACAATGTAACACACAGGCAGAAGAATAGTGATAATGACGATGACGGTGATGTTAGCGATAATTATGGTCATCAGTATCATCGTCATGAAATAATAAAAAAGCAACATTACCATTATTTCTGCTGCTACTACGTCTACAACATTGACATTGCCATTATTTCTGCTGCTACTGCATCTGCAAAAGCAATTGCTACTACTACTGCTACTGCTGCTGCAACTATTACTAGAATTGCTGCTACTGCTACTACTACAACAACTACTACTACTCGTCTACTGTTTACTGCTGCTGCTGCTGTCACTACTGCTATTGATAACAGCAATAATAACAACTAAACATAGATGTGAAAAAATGAAATGAAAACATAAGAAAAAAATAATTCTTGCTTTTTCCTATCTCTTTTCCTCCCGTAACTGGAGAGAGAGAGAGAGAGAGAGAGAGAGAGAGAGAGAGAGGGGGGGGGGGGGGGGGGGAGAGAGATTTGGTTTCAGATTCAAAGAATCTATTCAAGTCCCTAGTGGAGGGTTTTTTTGAACAGATCAAGTATAATGATTATATACGATCACGTAACGTTACACAACAAAAAAATGCGCAATTTAGAGAGAGAGAGAGAGAGAGAGAGAGAGAGAGAGGGGGGGGGGGGGGGGGGGGGGGGGGGGGAGAGAGAGATTTGGTTTCAGATTCAAAGAATCTATTCAAGTCCCTAGTGGAGGGGTTTGTGAACAGATCAAGTATAATGATTATTTACGATCACGTTACGTTACACAACAAAAAATGCGCAATTTAGAGAGAGAGAGAGAGAGAGAGAGAGAGAGACGTAAGTATTTGGAACGCATAGAAAAAAAAAAGAAAAGAGATGACTCTACTATCATAATCATGTCGACGGTCTAAATTCGGTCTAGATTCAGGGTCTCAGACCCATCAATCAAGACGCGAACAGGCCATGACTCAAAAATAAACACACCAGCCAGCCTGTCCGGCAACCGGAAGTGCCAGCATCTCTGTCTACCCCGTGCTGTCCCAGTGCTGATTTTAAAGTAATTATGATTCCATCGAACAACGTGGACAACAAATCACAAGACAGATCACGACGCGTTTCGACCTCTTAGGTCTTCCTCAGGCAAGATATCAACACTCAGGACAGCAAAAATGAAGACCGAGCAATCCCTTATCTTTGTCGAATTCGGCTCAAGATGGGCCCTGGGTGTTGTTCATCTTGCCTGAAGAAGACCTAAGAGGACGAAACGCGTCGTGTCCCGTCTTGTGATGTCGTTTGTCCACGTCGTTCGGTGGGGTCGTAATCCTTACTTTTCAAAATTGTTTAGATCTCCGCCTGCAGTCGCCTCACTTTGCAAGTATCTTTCGAAGTTTTGGGGGCCTTTTGTGGGCAAAGGGCTTCTTTTCTGATTTCTTGAAACAACTGTCCGTGTGCTGTTCGTGCAGGCGCTGGGGAACCACGAGTTCGACATGGGGCCGTCCGAGACGGAGCTGCTCGTGTCCCGCACCACCTTTCCCGTGCTGAGCAGCAACGTGGACGCCAGCGCCTACCC
The DNA here is from genome assembly GCA_016801955.1 of Conus betulinus. Classification (NCBI taxonomy): domain Eukaryota; kingdom Metazoa; phylum Mollusca; class Gastropoda; order Neogastropoda; family Conidae; genus Conus; species Conus betulinus. Next base: position 147,835 of record JADBJO010004391.1, on the reverse strand, counting down.
GACCCTGGGGAGGCAGCTGCAAGGCAGCTACGTGCTGGAGGTGGGCGGCCAGAAGATCGGCTTCGTGGGCTACACCACCGTGGACACCGTGGACATCTCCAAACCCGGTGAGGAGATGGAGGAGGAGCCTGTGTAGTGTCTTGTTGACGTTGGGATTTTGAAGGTGGCTTATATCTGGCTGGCTTTTCCCTCTCAATCTGTTTCTCTGTCTCTGTCTCTGTCTCTCTCTCTCTCTCACTCTCTCTCTCTCTCTCTCTCTCTCTCTCTCTTTTTTCTCGCTCCGTCTACCCCGCTTTTTCCCTCCCTCTCTCTCTCCCCTCTCTACTTTCTCTCCC
>JADBJO010004391.1:135000-145000 GCA_016801955.1 Conus betulinus | reverse complement strand
TTTGGGGGATGTAAACTGTAAGCGGTGCTCACCTGCAAACACGTATGCGTGCTTACCTCGAAAACTGTTTGTCTGGTAATATTTGGGAGATACGTTATATCAGAATGAGCATTTTAACGGAAAAGTTTAAAATCATCGTCCCTCCTCTCTCCCTTAGCATTGAAGTAATTCTTTCTTATATTTAATATGTGAAATACTTGTTTATCGAATGTTCACTTACCACTGTAAATGTTAAAAAAAAAGATATCTGGAAAACAAACAATACAAGCCCTAAAGATTAACATTTTTGTAGATTATTGCATGGATTTGAATTCGGATAACAAGAAGATAACAGACTGGGATAAGATATTTAATATAGAATCCGAACGCGTAACCTTACCCCAAATAATCGGAACAGACTCGTGCATGGAACCGAAGCAGATTTACACATGATTACAGAACGTCATGGACCGAAACAAAACGGATGTATGTTGGATATTAGCCTGAATATATACGTATCCAGGCAGAGGTGATGTTGATACAGCAATTTGCAGATATTATTTCCATCCAAAAGAATAGTTATTTGAGGTATCGAAGGCGCGAGGCATACCATGAGGGACGCTGGGACACTCAGGGATCTTCGCAGCTCTCTAACATGGGCCATAGGCAACAGATAGAAGTGTTGTAACTACTCCAATCCTTGTTGTCCAACCGGTACTTGCCTGGCGTACCTTAGGGGCGCCCATTTACTACTCTTCACCTGGGAGGATGCTTATTGGCCATGGAGTCATGGCAAGATACCAGGCTAGGCAAGCATGCAATTCGGATCCAACCACATTCTTGCACGGGCCCCAAACGAATGAATCAAGCAGAGCCAGAATATCTCAGCAAGTACCTATGTGTTAAGGCACGATGAAGAAAACACTTTCACTGACCAAAGATAATCCAAATGGATACCCGTATCAAGGAATATATAGGAATTTCTTGAGAAAAAAAAAAGCCATGGATCCATCTTCTGAGGAGGCAGGCGATCAGGGATATAAAACAAGAGTCGACCTACTCTAGGTCAGCATATTAATGAGCATGTTAGAGATTTTGGATCCCGGTCTTTTCTTTTTCCTCGCAAGCATCCCAGGGAGTATTGGATCCCAGTTTTTTGTGGTTGGTTGGTTGTTTTTAGAGAGCATACTACGGGTTTGGGGCACCATTTGTTTTTGTTTACTGAAACGAACGTAATCAGGATTGTGAATCTCATAACACTTTTACATGAATATTCCAGGAAATTTGATTCATATTTTTTTCAATAAGGATCCCAGTGACTTCTTTGGAGTTTAAGACAGCGTTTCATAATGAGATTGCAAAAGATACCCTCCACGAAGGCAGAGCACTGTTAAAACATGATGTTGTTTTCGGGTCTTCTCAGTGTGTGTGTGTGTGTGTGTGTGTGTGTGTGTGTGTGTGTGTGTGTGTGTGTGTGTGTGCGTGCGTGCGTGCGTGCGTGCGTGCGTGTGTGTGTGTGTGTGTGTGTGTGAGGGGGGGGGGGGGGGGAGATGGCGTGTATGTGTGTGTTGGGGACGCGTGCGTGTCCGCGTTTGTACGTTGTGCGTATGCACGTACAAGCATTCTTTTTGATAAAAAAAAATATCGGTTGAGAGAGACATATGTACGTAAGACTCTCCTTATAATGTGTTTAAGCAGAAAACTGAGAAGAGAAAGGAAGGGTGTGAGTTGGCTCAAGAACGAGAGCTGGAGAGAGTGGCAAAAATTGAGAGTTTTGAAAGGGGTTGGGGGGAGGGGGAGGGGCTGGGATGATAGTGGTGATGAACTAGAGAGCGACTGGGAGGATGAGGGAGGACGAATATGAGAGCTCCCCTGATAGTTATATCCGATGTTAATGACTCCTTTGTTATCAGTCTATAAAATGATTTGAATTAGCGAAAGCTTTGCCGGCAGCTTAATATTTTGTTAAATGTGCAACTAGTCAAAGGTGACATAATTGCTTTCAGTTAGTCAGTCAGTCAGTCAGTGTGCGCGCGTGCTCGTGTGTGTATGTGTGTGTGTGTGTGTGTGTGTGTGTGTGTGTGTGTGTGTGTGTGTGTGTGTGTGTGAGAGAGAGACAGAGACAGAGAGAGAGAGAGAGAGAGACCGTCAGACAGAAAACATTTTAAGTCCTCGTGTGCTAACGAGAAGCGCCGAAGGACGAACGGCTGTATGCTGCAGTCTGTGTATCGTCGTTTACGCAGAAAATAGAGACAGCGCGCGCCAGGTCTGCGTCCTCCTGACGTCTTTTGTGTTTCAGGTGACGTTTGACGATGCCGGCGCAGTGACGTCTTGGTCGGGCAACCCCATCCTGTTGAAACAGTTCCGTCCCTAGAGGTAATGGCGCTCGCCAGACGCGCGGGATTCTTGTTTTCTCGTTTCTTTGTCAGTCTTCACTGGCATGCGTCCACGTCTTCTTTTTTTGTCAAAAGTGCCATGAGCCAAATTCATGTTAACGTATTGGACTGTTTACAGCAATGCTACCTTTCAAGAACGTTCTGAAGAACGCTGCATGGCAGTCGCTGTTACGTAGTAATCCTGACACCTCTTCCTAACTGGAATTTAAACTGTTACCCCTTTCAGCAGTTTAGCTATTTTAACAACCACAATGGCAAACGTGTTGTGTGTCCTTGATTCAGACTTTTTTTTTTTTCATTTGGTCTGAGGGGCACGAACCGCTTGCCACCTTCCTCCTCTAGGAAAACGTAGACTTTTTACCTGCACACCTTGATGTTGTGACCTGACCCATGTGTTGCGACAGACCCGGCCATGCTGGCAGACCTGGAGGAGTGGCGGAAGGGCGTGACGGCCTTGTCCAACCAGACGGTGGGCAGAACGGCCGTGCTTCTGGAGGGCAACCGGAAAGTGTGCCGCTTGGAAGAGTGCAATCTGGGTAACGGCTGGGTTTGCAAGTGTCTGGACAGACAGACAGACAGAGAGAGGGAGGGAGAGAGAGAGAGAGAGGGAGAGGGAGAGGGATGCACGATTTGATGTTCAGTGATGTGTATGCTTATGTGTGTGTGTGTGTGTGTGTGTGTGTGTGTGTGTGTGTGTGTGTGTGTGTGTGTGTGTGTGTGTGCGTATAAACACGCGCGCGCCATTTAGCACTCCGGCTCGTCCGGATGGCGGCCAAACTTTTAATGCCATGGTGTCATGTTTTCTCGTGCTGTTTTCAATGGTTAAATGTTGCCTTGATCCATTATTGAGTTCTAGGAGGGTCCCTGATGGCGCATCAGATGATAGCTAGACCCAACACAGGCGTACTTGCGTGTGCGTGCGTGCGTGTGCGTGTGTGTGTGTGTGTGTGTGTGTGTGTGTGTGTGTGTGTGTGTGTGTGTGTGAGAGACAGACAGACAGACAGACAGACAGACACTTGACACTTTTTGATACTTTGATATTTTATTGTCTTTACCAAAGAGGTCTTTTGACAAGGGGGGAGGGGGTAACAGAACAATAACATTTCCCACTTTCTTTCCTGCAAGCAAATAGTACACATTCATTCCAGAGAGAGAGAGAGAGAGAGAGAGAGAGAGAGAGAGAGAGAGAGAGAGAGAGCGTGCGCGCGCATTTGCACCAAGTAAAAAGGTTGAAATACAATGGAATGGGGAATGAGTTAAGATCAGTGCATCAGATGGAAAGTGTAAACATGCACAGTACACAGAGAGAGCACACATGCGTGGGTACCTTGCGTTACCTGGTGTGTTGGTCTGTGTTGATCATAAGTCTAGCCAGGGCACTGACTCATGCGCGCACGTGTGCTTTGTTACCGTGCAAGCGCAGACACCTTGGATGCCGGTTTGTTCTTCTACCGCTGTGTGTAAGTATGCTGATGGTACGCCTCGGTGCGTTGTGTGCAGGGAACCTGATTGCAGACAGCATGGTGATGCAGAACGTGCGGCATTCTGACGGCATGGAGTGGAACCACGTGGCCATTGCCATTCTCAATTCCGGAGGCATTCGGAAACACCCTCGAAAAGGGTGAGTTCATTGAATGGACAGTGACTGTGTGCAAAGATGGGCCATGCAGACTGACTGAGCAAGCGCATTCTTTAAAGTCAATGCGACTGATGAGTTGTGCTTCTCACCCGTTCTCCCATCTTCTCCCTCCCTCCCTCCCTCCCTCGCTAGGGGCATCTGGAGGCCATAGGAAGATGGACATAAGATGGAATTGTGATACCTGTTGTTAATATGTATATTTTCAAGTCAGTGGGACTGATGATTTATGCTCCTCTCCCTTTCTCTCCTTCACCTAAGAATTTATTTTTCTACAAGGCTGATTTTGAGTGTGTGTACATATTGACGTAACTTATTCGGCAAAGCCAAATATGCTTTATTGTGCTGTGCATTCTGCTAAAACGATTCAAGAAAAAAAGCAATTTTTTACCGTTTTTTTTTTTAAAACTACTTGATTAACAGATTCAGCCGATTGTTTAATATAGCGCAGTTATGGGGACTAGCTTTTGCCCGAATGTGAATTGAATAACTGTGTAACGTGACACGTCTTTGACACAGTCAGAGAACGCCAGGCACTGGACATTATCGAGGTCTGGTTTTCAATACTGACCCACTGCTGAGGGATGGGGGGGAAGGGGGGGGAGGGCGTAGCAATGTGAGGGGTGGGGGGAGCAGGGAGAGGGGACCTAGCATGTCAATGCATCCGGGAAGGTAATGAACGGATGTACCACTCGGGGGGGGGGGGGGGGGAGGGAGGGGCTTAGAATGTCTCTCAGGCGTCACGCTATAAATCAAAGCAATCAATGGCTCAGTCCATCCTGGGTAGGTAGAATGACCGGATGTAACTGCTCGGGGAGGAGGGGATGACACTGGAGTGGCTCAGAATGTCTCTCAGGCTGTGTGTGTGTGTGTGTGTGTGTGTGTGTGTGTGTGTGTGTGTGTGTGTGTGTGTAGCTCCTATGTATATCCCTCAGTGATATATCCATGGATTTGCAGTTATGCCAGTTAAACTTTTACGGACGCATTGTATTGGTACGAGAGAAGAAAAAACAGGCCAAAAGATTCCTCTGCAGAAAAGCAAACATACTGATGATCTGATGGATATGAAAATATCACTTGACCTCGTCTTTCTCCCGTTTACCCAACACGCGTTATCAGACGCATGGGAATGTATTATGACTTGTCCTGTTCTTCTTTTTCTCCCACTTTCCTGGCACGTTGCCAGACATTACGAGAAAGTATTACTTGTCCTGTTCTTTCTCCTGCTTACCTGTCACACGTGATCTGACATATGAGAAGACGTCAGGTGCCCTCTTCTTTCTTCCGCTTAGCAGACAGGCCCTTGGTCTACACACTGTCTAGCGTAAATACATGTGCGTCAGGGAGTCGTGCATTGCTCTTCTTCCCCCCGCACTGCCTCCATCCCTCTTCCTCCCTGACTCGTACCCACTATGACAAAGCATACTGTCATTGAACTTGAGTGTGTGTGTGTGTGTGTGTGTGTGTGTGTGTGTGTGTGTGTGTGTCCAACCCAGGCGAAATCACGGTGGCCGACATCCTGAGCGTGCATCCGTTCCGCTCCACCATCGACATCATCGAGATCAAGGGCAAGTCGTTCCGGGGCATCATGGAGCACAGCGCCTCCCAGTGGAACCCCAAAGATCCGCGCGGTGGATTCCTGCAGCACGCAGGTCGGTGACCTCGGCTTGACCTCGGCTTCTCTGTCTGACCACATACCTGAAACTCAAAGTTCTTTCCGTCCAGATTTAAATGGAATTCCCTTCAATTCATCTCCAGAAACCCTAAAAGTGGAAACGGTATTGCGAAGACTGCGCACCGGTCCGATGTGTTTTACTCTTTTGTTCTCATCTATCCTGTCGAGAATGAGAAGGCTCCAAGGCTCACACAATGTGACAAACCACTCAGCGTTATGATGAGTATGATCAAAGGCATAAACGTGTCGCAAAGACTTTGCTCCGAGATGTTCCATGTGATGTGATCTTTTTTAATTTGAAGGAAGTCAGTGTTCTTTATTTAATCTGAGTAAAAGAAAAAAAAAGATAAATGAAAGCATAGCGTTTTAAGAAGTACATAAAAATCACAGTGTTGGTTTTGCCAATCTGTAAATGTTTTTATGATATTCTTGGGTTTTTTTTTTTGTTCATCTGTCAAAATTTCTACCGGCAACCATTACCCAACACTTAACTACTCCCACCGAATCTGACCCGACCTTAACTGAGAACCATACAGAAAACTTGAAAAAACAAACTCTTTGGAAAACTGTCCTTCTGTTTGTGAGCCTGTAATGGAAAACTATCCTGTTTGTGAGCCTGTAAGAGTGACTTCCCCTGATAATGACATCTGCTCTACTCCAAACTTGTGACTTTTAATTGCTGTAAACGTATGGTAAGAGTTCATTTTATATCAGTCTTTCAATGGAAGATTTGACATGCTCTCGAACTTTAGTTTTGGTGGTGTTCAACTTCGTTCGGTTTTTAAATTGCTTACAGCTCAGGTACGGCATAATCGGCGAGGCGATAAAGCATGACTTTTGACTGTCATCTGTCTCTGTCACGTTGTTCTCGCACGACTTATGGTCAGAAGGGTGCTGTCACAGACACCAGGGCATTCAGAGATCACCACAGCCCCATTGTCCAGGGTAGAGGTGGCGTAATCGGTCCAGTCTTTCACGTTGACCACCATGAGGGCTATTTCAGTCCACATCCCTTTGGGCGTGTCCCGCTGGGAGGGTCTTGCTATACAACTTGCGGTGCTTGCGGCTGTACCTGTTTCCGCCTCATTTTTGTTTGGACATGGCAATGTTTGAGAAAAAAAAGTTGTGTTTTTACTCCTTGTTATGCGTTTTGTGTGGCCAACACGCAACCATGTTTGTACTGCATTGTGCCGTGCTGTGTTGTACCCAGCCGTGCTCAACTGTGCTGTAACGAAGTGAACTTAAACCGTACTAGGCTGTGTTGTACTGAAGTGAACCGATCCATACTGTATTGTCCTGTACAAACTTGAAACGAACCGTGAGGTACTGGAATGAACTTGACTACATTGTAGTATATTGTATTGAACTAAGTCAAAATATACTGCATTATGCTCAACTGAGCCAAACTAATCTGTGCTCTACTAGGCTAAACCGTGCTGTGCTGTGCTACACTCAACCGTATTGTACTAAAGCGAACTGCCCTGTACTCTAGTATAATAAATCAAAGCATTCTGTTTTCCCCGAAGTTGGAGTATGGCGGGATAGAAAACGGTCATACACACAAAACCACTCCCCTTTGTTGGGTAGGTGGGATTAATCCTTGCCTCTCTATACAGGGAGTGTCCGCAGGAGTATCAGCCTGCGTATAAGGAAAAAGGGAAAAAAAAAAAAAAAAGAGCAGTCTGTGCTGTACGGAACCAAACTGTTCTATACTGTGTTGAACCCAACCAAGGTGTACGGTACCATACTGTACTGTCTTGCTGAACTGTACTGGGCTGGGCAAAAACAGCCAAAGTATGCTGTACTGAACTGAATCGTACCGAGTTGTACTGAACCGAACAGTACTGTACTATTGAACTGTGCTGAACAGAATCAAAGTATGCTGTAGCTGAACCGAATCATACTGTACTGTTGTACTGGGCTGAACTGTACAGCATTGTGCTGAACCAAACTTTACTGGTCTGAGCTGTACTGTACAGCCCACCTTATCTGTTTTCAGAGCACAGCTAAAAACTTACCTTTTCAGCCAAGCATTTGCACGATGCTTTTCCCACATTGTGTGTACACAGTGATTTCAGTGATAAGATAGCTGTTACATCTGAAAGTCCAATGAGTAGTTTTCGACTAGAATCGCGCTATATAAACACTATAATAATTGCCGTCATCATTGTTTTTTGTTGTTGTTTGTTGTTGTTGTTGTTCTTGTGTTGTAATCTGGAGATCAGGTTATGAAAATTGTACTCGCTGTCCATGATAGATACTTGTCGTCCACTATGTTGTGTCTACCTGCCCGTACGGCTTGTAATTTATTTTTGTTTCATGTAAATGGGTTGGGTATTAAAGTTTACGACTTTCTAAATACTGGAGTGAGAAATCAAGCGGAATGTCTGGCACTTTTCGCGTAGCCTTATCGTATCCGCCGTACGAATGGTTTAGTCACCGAGCCATGAATTGCTTTTGTTGTTTTTGTTGGTTTTCAGGGTGTAATCTTTCAGGATGAAGATTACATTCAGAAAAACACATCCTGAACATGAGATGTTCAGGATGTGTGTTTCTGATTGTAATCTTTCATGAACTTCCATGTTCAGGACGTATTTATTTTTGAATGTAATCTTTCATGCACTACCATCTTCAGGATGTGTTATATGAATGAAATCTTTCATGATCTACCATGTTCAGGATGTGATCTTTTTTCTGCACGGGTTTGGCAGCCGTGAAAAGGCTTGTATGGTTGGCTGGGTATATAATGATGATGAAACCTACAAGCGGTCCATGACCAGTGACCACCGGGCCATGCTCCTTGTCCAGGTCTGCACGTAGTGTATGACATGACCAGGCCGGTAGGCAGTCGGGTGCTGGACATCAAGGTGAAGTGCGCCGATTGTGAGATCCCTCGCTTCGAGAGCGTGGACGACGACAAGGTGTACAAGGTCATCCTCAACAGCTTCTTGGCGGAAGGCGGGGGACGGGTACCAGGTCATCAAAGACAGCACTCTGCGCCGTCACCTCAACGGTAAGTTGTGTTCGCCGGTCTTCTTCAGCCCCCTGACAATTTCTCTCTGTTGCTGCGCTTGTCTAGTAGGTTTTGAATTGCTTTCTTGAGAAAGGTTTGTCGCTAAAGGTGGTGGTGGTGGGATGCGCGCGCGCGCATATATATATGTGTGTGTGTGTGTGTGTGTGTGTGTGTGTGTGTGTGTGTGTGTGTGTGTGTGTGTGTGTGTGTACGCGCGCGCGCGCGCGCGTCCGCGTGCGCGCGCGTGTGTTTGTGTATATATTTTGACATTTGATCTGATGGACGCATTTGTCTTGGTAACACGTTGGTTTTAGATGGGGTTTTGTTGATCGATGAAAGATTGGAAAACTTGTTGTTTGGGGATGGATGTTTGTGTATTGAAAGAAAGATGGAAGAAAAAGTAGGGCTTTGATGGGCGTCGATTTGAGAATAATTGAAGAAAATTTGGGCTTAAATGGGCATTTGTTGATAAAAAAAAAAAAAAGTGTCGGTTTTAGGAAGGGGTTTTTCATTGAAGAAATATCGGTTTGAAACAGGTTTGTCTTGACTGAATAAAGATCGAAGACTTGTTGGTTTTAGGTGGGCGTTTGTGATTGATGAAGGATGAAAAATATTGGTTTTAGATTGGTTTTAGGTGGTTGAAGAAAGATGGAAGGTATGTGGGTTTATATAGGGTTAATTGCTGAAAAAGGATTGGAAATTTTTTTAGGTTTAGATGGGTGTTCTTGACTGAAAGAACCTTTTTCGCTTGGTATTTTTGCTGATTAATGAAAAAAACTTAAAATACTGTTTATAGAAGGATACCTAATGGTCATAGGGAGTTCCAAGACTAAAAAAAAAATAGATAGAATGTCGATGATTGTGGATTGAAAGTAGGTTGATTGTAGTTAGTCAACGACAAAAAGAATCATGTTTTTAATGTGGATTTTTGATGTGGATTTTTATTTAAACAGAGAAATACTAGTTTAATAAGCGATAAGATTTTTCTGTTCGAAGTGTCAACAAGTATTACAGTCTTTGATTCCATCTGGGTGCTTGTGTGTCTACGTACTTGTGTGTGTGTGTGTGTGTGTGTGTGCGTGCGTGTGTGTGTGTGTGTGTGTGTGCGTGCGTGCGTGCGTGCGTGCGTGCGTGCGTGTGTGTGTGTGTGTGGGTGGGTGGGTGGGTGTGGGGGTGGTGGGTGGTTGATGTGCAGGGGACCTGGACTCAGACGTACTGGCAGAGTACATCACCAAGTTCTCTCCCGTGACCCAGGCTCTGGATGGCAGGATTCGCTTCGGCGACCCTTGCAGTACCTCCGG
>JADBJO010004391.1:125000-130000 GCA_016801955.1 Conus betulinus | reverse complement strand
TGTAGCAGTGAGCCGAAGAGAGTGCAGATTTCGATTGATGTGTCGGGGCACTTTGTCGATAGCATGGCGTGAACCTGCAACCTACAGCAATCTCATGAAGTTATCCCATGTTTGGATAAGTATTGATAGATAAAAGCGTTAGCGCAATACTTTTCCTTTCCGCTTTCCTGTGTTAAAAAAAAGTTTTACCCGATAAAAACTGACTTCGTACATTTTCGGGAAGCAGACGACATACGTTCGTGCAACAGGGGTTACTGAGCTGCGTAATTTATGTCTTCATTTTATGTTTCAAAAAAAAGGATGTAGACTTGAACTGGATATTTGTTCTCTTAAGGCGTCTCAACTTAAAAAAAACAAAAAACAAAACACCGTAATGCAGATGTTTGAGAATGAGCAGCCTATGCTTGAAAATGTAATCGTGATGCTCTCTCTGACCTCCTGTCTTTCAAGGTTTACTGTAATAGTTTACATAACCACTAAACACAGTTTACGTGTTTCCAAAGGCTCCGATTCACATACAGACGTGTCAAACTTTTTATCGCTAAGTTTATGACCACGGAAAAGTTTGTCACGGAACAATCTGGACAGCGTGACTTCAAATCTTTATCACATATCCACTGAACGTGCAACCATCAAAGCTTGCCTGAATGATTGTTTATGTAAGGAAGTTCCGGAAGTTTGAAAGTCTCCTGGGTTTCACTTTCGTCCCAAGACTTCGCCTTTCACGGTCTCTCATAAGCAGACGACACACAATTGGTACACAGTTTATAATTTGCAAAACCAAAGATTTAAAAAAAAAAAACTGAAATACTTAATTAGACCACACAGGTCCATCTCCGAAGCGCGCGCCCAGTGAAATGGCTTCTTTTAAATAGTTTTTCGTCATCAAGCTTAATAAAAAAAAAAATGACGATTCGTCCTTTTGACTCATGACTCGGACTCTCCACCATCACTGAAAGGTAAACAGTTGAATAAATGGATCAGATTCTTATGAAGGCCTGCTTTACAAGAGAAACTCTGTGTTACTACAGTTTTGGAATGCGTGGCTTTCCGAAAATTGTTAGACTTCGATTTCGGGCATGCTAAGAGGTGCCATATTGGGCCAATACTAAGTGTGTATTAAATAAAAAGAAGCCTTTTGCACACAAAGGGCCCCCAAACTTCAAAGATAGTCCCTAACTCGTCATGAAGAAACCGACGACGCACCGCAGTTTGTTCTGTAAACCACGATGCTGTTTTAACAGTCATCTTTTGCTGTTTTGTAGTTATATCACTATCAAACTTCTGAATTAGTCAGAATGTTGTGCTCATTAACTAAAAGTCCCTTTTAAACAACTCTCTCTCTCTCTCTCTCTCTCTCTCTCTCTCTCTCTCTCTCTCTCTCTCTCTCTCTCTCTCGAGTAGTCCTATACGTTTTTAAAAAGAGAAAAATAAGAAGAACTGGACAGGAGCGTGAAAAAAATGCCTGTGGCCAAGCTTTAAAATTGACAGTCGCTATTTGCTCACGTGGCACCTCTTATCAATATATTGTTGACCATTATGTTTTTCATTGTTTCTTTAACTCGAATTGCTTTTGGTGGTAAACTGGAAATGATAAAATCAAGAAAGCCTGACACCCATAGTACGGCCTTTGTTTGACCTGTTTTTAGAATATCTACAGTTTGGCTATCATGTATTAAGTTGTGTCAATAGTATTTCGCTTTTTTGTTTTTTGGCTGTATAGGGACAGTCCTGAAATGGAACTGTGTGGTCGACTGACTATAATACAATGTTTGTAACTGATACCAAGGCTGGAAATGAGAGTGGTTTTAAAAGTCGTGCATATCATTGTTATGGTTATTATGTCATGAAAGTGACGTTATTTCAGCACTAATATCGTTCGCATTGTTTTCGAATGATCCTTTCGTTCCCCGTAAAGATTTAGAAACGGTTGAGAACATTGTAATGAGAAATTCATCAACTTTGTGGCGTATATACTGCACACATTTAATGCTTTCTTTTCGGAATTCGTCGTTCTGGGGGCCGCGTGTATTTTGAACGTAATTATTCACCATCTATGATGTATGTAGGCGACGCACAATGTTTCTAAAACTGAACACTGTGTTCGACCGCACAAGACCTGAATTGCGTCATTAAAATGACGTAATACACGCATATATAGAGCCCTTCAGAAGTCCAGCAAAGAAGCTTGAAAAGGCAGACGCAACTCGAAATGGCTCGAATCAAGCCAATGTAAGTAACGAGTTTTGTTTTAAAAACGGTAGATATTCCAGAATTGGTTGTTTGTCTTTTCTAGAGTAAGGTACTGTAGGTACTGTAAAATGACCCGTTATTTGGATTTTTTTCTTTTCTTGACAAGAGTTTTGTCAAAAATACTCGGATCTGTTTGCGTTTTTTTTTTTTTAGAAAGCCCATCTGAATTAAGAAATTCGACGATTTTCATCAACCCTGCAGGTAAAGCCGGTCGTCCCATAGAAGAAGGGAAAAGGACATGGAATGTAACACCAGCTAGAACGGGAACAAAATTCCGTCTACTCAAGCCCTGTCCCAAACCACCTAAACCTAACCACCAAAACGGAAAACCCTCTGCCTCTCTCAGATACAGTATCGACAGAGATGAACAGGTGAGGAAAAAGAGGAAAAATGTAGATTATGTTGTTAAAACTATGTAAAAAAAAAAAAATTAGGGGAGGGGGTAGATGGGAACGGTGCTCATGAAGTGGCAGTGCGTTATCATAAGTTTGATACAGTCTTATGGTCGGACGCCAATCTAGGGATGAATCTTGTAGGTTAGATACCAGCAGACGCTTGGCTAAGTCTGTATTGCGACGATACAATCTAGCCCAGAAAACAAAAACAGGGTAGGAATGACACTGAAAGTTCGTTTGCGTGTGTAAATCCTGTGCGCAGTTCATGTGTAGTGCCAAGGAATCTATATATTCTGAAATGTCGTCAAACTTCTGCGTTCTCCAGGGTTCTGTGCGAGGTCCAGTGCTTTTCATAATGTACACAACTCCCTTGACTGAGATCATTAACAACTGCTTAGTTCATTATGAAATGTTGGTCGATGACACTCAAAATGAAGATTATGACACGCTAGGGTGACTATTACAGTCTTGTCAAAAAATGTTCAGTACAGTGTGTCTGATATCAAACAATAGATATGTAATAATTAGCTGTAAGTAAACAATGATGAAACAGAGGCTATCCGGTTTATAAAACACTCTCTCGGGCTCAAGACCCCCGTCTCCATCCTAGGCTCCGCTGATACCTCATTTTTGTCAAGTGTTCGTAACCTTAGCTTCAGTCTCGACTCTGATTCTCACCCTGAAACACCACAGAGCCAAACTCAGCCAAGCGTACTTTCTTGAACTCTGTCGCATCAGCTCTGTTAGACCTTTCCTAACAGAAACGGCCACGAAAACGTTGGTGTCTTCCTGCATCCTGTCAAAATTAAATTATTGTTATGCTCTTCTCCAGGGTGTACACTCACGTACTTGATCAAACTTGCTTGACTTCAGTCAAACCTAATTTGATTCACTTATCGGAACTTTATATTACTTGCCTAGCTTTATTCACGCCTAAAAGAGCTGCCTAATTTCATTGGATCCTAATTTAGTCAACATTTTCGTACTTCATAAATCTTACGTATTTGAATTAACCAAAATGTGGTCTGTATTCGTTGCTTGTCAACCTGTATGGCTCCAGTTCAGCCTCGTTTCATCTACATTACTATACTTTATATCCACTTGTCTAACTTCCGTTGAATCTAATTTCACTGACATTCCTTTTCCATTCCACTCCATTCCATTCATTAAGTTTAGCTAAATTTAATCTTCAGAGCATTCCTAATTAGCCTAATTTGATTTGCTTTCCATATTTCATGCAGTTGCCTGTTAATTTGATACACATCCCGTAATTCATATAACTTGCCTAACCTCATTCAAGCTAAATTTGATCAATGTTTCCTGATTTTGCAAAACGTGCAGAGTCTAACTCTATCATGATCAATGTTTCCTGATTTTGCAAAACGTGCAGAGTCTAACTCTATCATGATTATTGTTACAGCGCATTAAAAAAAAAAAAAAGCCAACGAAAAACGAACATGACGATAATAATCATGAGAACAAGTTCTATAGCGCCCATCGCAACAATGTAAGCTTCTGAGCGCTTTACAAATTTTAACAAATCAATATCTAAACACACACACACACACACACACACACACACACACTGTGACATCCAGTATCACATATATAAACAAACACACGGTATAACACGGTGAACAGCTCATTCGTATACGAACCAATGTGTGCAAGTGACAGATGCAATTTAGTGGTATTTCAGGTAGTATATTTTGCAACTGGCGTTTAAACAGGTGAGTTTTAAGTGTAGACTTGAAAGTCAGGAAGGAAGGGGCTTGATGTAGTTGGAATGGTAGCGAATTTCAGAGTATCGCCGGAGAAATCGGGAGTGCTCTAGAACCGTGCTGCTTTCAGTTATCGTAGGAAATGCGGAAAATTGGTCATCAGAGCAGGAACGTAGGGAACGGGAAAAAATATATATGTATTTCGAAGAGATCAGATAGATAGATAGGCAAGTGCTTCACATGTGATATTTATAACATAGAAACGCAGATTTATACTGCATCCTGTGCTTGATTTTGAGCCAGTGTGATATTTTCATGAGATACAGGCGCCTTGTAGACAAGGCGAGCGGCTGACTTTTGAACACGTTGTAGTGCGTTTTTTTGTTGTTGTTGTTTTTTTGTTTGTTTTTTTTTTTCGAAAGTACTGGAATATATGACAAAATACACTCAAAGGAGGTCATTAAATCTTATGAAGTGCACAAAGATCGATCACATCGGGCTTGACTGATGTTATGTACGGAATTTATATCTAAAACACAATGGTATCTGCCAGGAAGCAATTATGTCCCTTGATGGAATGCCCTGTGCGTGCTTGCACCCTATGCGAACACAGCACAGGCTTCCAAGGGCG
>JADBJO010004391.1:115000-122500 GCA_016801955.1 Conus betulinus | reverse complement strand
CAAAGGTGAAATTGAACATATTAAAGAGTTATTTTCTTCTCTCCTAACCCTTGACATCGTCTGTTGTCGTTGGGGAACCCCTGATGATCTGACCACCACTCTCCTCCAGTTATACATATATGTATAAAGAAGAGCCGTGGTTGACGATTTCTCGTAAACTTGGCGGCGGAAAGTTGAAAACTCTACATAAGGAAAATGAGATTATGGCGATTGCTTCTTCTTCTTCCTGTTCTTGATTTTCTTTGGCCACCTCCTCCACTTCCGTTCTTCTTTTCCTTTTCTTTTCTTTCTTCGTTTCTTTCTTTCTTTTTTTTTTTTTCTTTTTATCTTTAAAATTTTTTTTTTTTTATTAAGGTGTTCGTTGTCAAATGGGCAGAGCATTTGCCAGTGGAGCTGACGGTCGTCTCGTGGGGTCGGTTTTCTTTTTCAACTCAAAATTCTGTCTGTCCACCCAGCAGTGAGCCAGTGGGGCATCTGATTCAGTTTAGAGAAGATGAAAGGTGGCGGACGAACAGGGAAAAGTTCCGCCTTCCAACATGCCGTGCCCTGTTCACAGTAAACTTCTGACAGCTTGCTGCCTTTACGGGCAGTGGGCCACGGGAGCTTCAGACTTCGCCCCTCCCCCCCCCCCCCCCCCCCCCCCCCTTCCCCTCCCCTTCCCTCAAACTGAACGCCATTGACGGTTAATCTAAACACTGGGGTTTGAATGGTATTCTCGACGTGCGAAACGGTCTCAAGTCCTTAAAAAGCAGGACAACAAAGACAAAATGAAAGGGAAAGTGAAGGAGGGAAGGGGCGGTAGCGAAAGAAGGGGAGGGGGTGAGTGATCGGAAGGTGGGGGTGGGCAGACGCTTGAAAACAGCGCCGACCTCACGCCAACGTCCCCTTTCCTGCATCTGTTGACTGCACACCAAAAGTTGATACGCCAAGGCCTTGCTTAAGGAGTCGAGTATCTGTAGACTAGCGCAGTTAGATTGTTTTGAGAATTTTCATTTTGCCTGGAAGTTGATTCTCCTCATTTCCTTTCATATGGTCATTAAGGCACTAGCCAGAGGGCTCCAAGCAGACAGATTAAAAGCAAAGGAATGTGACTAATTTGGGCGCTTCAAGCTAGCGCAAAGATGTGGTCACGAGTGAGTGCAAAGGCCGGAAATGTGATGCCAACCAAGGGAAAGGTCATGTATTTGAAGATTGATTGTGATGTCGTAGGTGGGACCTCCCACCCCGACCCCCACCCAAAAACAAAACAAAACAAAACCAAAAAAAAAAAAGAAACACCCCCCCCCCCCCCCCCCCCCCCCCCCCCCCCAAAAAAAAAAAAAAAAAAAACCCAACCCCGAAAGGAAATAATTGGTGGAGAGTTGCTCTTTTAATCAGTTATCAGTTTAAGATGAAGCTCAAAGTTAACGATAGGCCTCAAAACGCTTATGTGGATGATGTAGCGTTTTAGGGCACAACCCTGACTGTGGCATGTGGCCTGTTTCTCTTCCGTTCTCTTTGCCCGCAGCCCAGTGCGCGGGTGTCCCGTGACAGCTGTCCTTGCCAGCGTCGCCCCTCCGTGCTCAGGAGCCGGCTGATGCCTGCCGTGCGCGATTCCTCGTCCCAGAGCCGGGGCCGACTTCGCAGCAACAGCATCCTGGATGACCGGGGAATAGCCGCACAGGTGGGTGTTGGGAGGAGCCAGGGCGGGAAAAAGGAACGGGGGTTGGTGTTAAGGGGGTGAGGAGGGGTGGAGGTGTGTGTGTGTGTGTGTGTGGGGGGGGGGGGGGTGGTGGCTGTGGGGAGGAGAGGTGAGGGGGAGTGAATACGGGGAGGACATGCGGGGGAGGGGAAGCAGAGGAAATGGGGAGATGGGTTCTTTGTGTGTGTATGTGTGCGTGTGTGTGTGTGTGTGTCGGGGGGGGGGGGGGGGGGGGGGGGAGGGGTGAGAGAGAGGGAGTCCGATGATCCTCTCTCTCTCTCTCTCTCTCTCTCTCTCTCTCTCTCTCTCTCTGCAGGCTGTGTATAACTGTGTCTGAAAGTGTGTGAATGAACGCGCGCGAATGTGCAAGTGTGATTTCGGAACTGTACTTTGAAAAAAAAAAGGAGAAGAAGAAAACCACAGAATATAAACTGGCCTCAGAGACAGAGAGAGAAGGAAGGAGGACTGGGGGACGGAGGGGATGGGGATGGGGGGGTGTGAAGAAAGCGGCCATTCTCCATCAGTCACTGTAGCATACGCCTTTGACAAACCATAACAGCATTTTATGGTCATGAATGATAATGACGTCAAAACTAAACACTACAACAATCCTGAGAAACGCAACAACAACAACAACAACAACATGATTACTGAAGGCGGACGATAACAACGACCCGGACGACGGATGATAACAACGACTTGAATGTCGACGACGATGAAGATGATTGGTGACCAGCGACTTCAAACCTCTCATCCACGCAACGTGCGCGCGTGCAGGTGCATCATCACGTGCATCACCACATGCACCACCACCACCACGGCAGCCTGCCTGCAGGGTCCACTGGCGGCGTCCTGGATTCCTGCCTGCAGGACGAGGAGTTGAGTGTGAGGAGTCCCTTTTGGCGCCTCTGTGGGAGAGAGGCTTCCCTCGGCTGAACAAACGCTTCTACAGCAACGATAACGCCCAGCAAAGCACACGCACACACGCGCGCGCGCGAGCGCGCTCACACACACACATACCAGCACACATGTGACTCCTACTCATACGTGCAAGCACGCATGTGCGAACACACACACACACACACACACACACACACACACACACACACACACACACACACACCACCACCACCACCACCACCACCACCACCACCACCACCACCACCACCACCACCACCACCACCACCACCACCACACATGGACTCCTACTCATACGCGCAAGCACGCATGCGCTCACACACACACACACACACACACACACACACACACACACACACACACACACACACACACACACACACGCGCGCCAGAAAAGAAAAACGAAATGAAACAAAGGAAAGGTTAAGAGCAAACAAAAATTAGGACAAATGTTAGTAAAAGGAAAGAAAGAAAGATGTAAATGGACGAATTTTTGTGAGCCAAAAGACTGAAGAAATGAAGAAGGAAGGAAACAAGAGAGCAGACTCTTAACCAAGACTCCGCATGTAGCCTCCCTGTTTTCATTCCTTCCTATTCTTCGTTCGTTCCCCATCACATTCACCAGACGTTCTTGATGACAGCATGACTCAATTAAAACAGAGGGTGTCCTTGGTAAACCCTCCGCACGACGTGGAAAACCAGTCCAAGGGTGTGACAGGTACAGTGACAGAGGGTCTCAGCACTGGCGAGAGGCACAGTACCGGGGGTGGAGGAGACCCTAGGTCCTCTCCGTGGCAGGTGTCTATGGTCAGTGAAACCGAGGGCCAGTTCTCAGGCTCCGGCCCTTGTACTCGTAGTCGAGTACGAACCAGACAGACACAGCTCACAGAAAGATTTTTAAGGGCCCATCCAAGAGGTAGTCCTGGACGTAATAACGAACAAAACTGTGCTCCCCTGCTGCCCCCGTGTCCTTCTTACATTGAAGACACCTAGGATAACGGCCGTGCCCGTGTCAAGACTTGTCAGAAAAACAGTCTCTCCTTTCTGACTATAATATTGAGGGTGTATCGTCAATTTATGACCCCGATGTAAATAATTATATATCTCAGTTTGATTTTGTTGTTTTGACGGAAACGTTTTCAAGAACATTTCCTTCTTTTCTCTTTTTGGATTACGAAGTTTTTCTTTCACCTGGAATTAGATTAACCGATGCTGTTACTGCACGTTTGTCAGGAGGGATTGTGTTTCTTGTAAGAAAGACATATGCCAAACTAGTCAAACAACTTACAGTGGAATATGACCATACTATTGTTCTCCACCTTAAAGCTCTAGATCTTGACGTTCTTTTAATTGGAATTTATTTGCCCCCTGCTAACAGTGTTTATTATGCTGATACCGAGATTGATAATGGGGTTTCCTTACTTGAACAATGTCTGATGGATACTTTTGAACAAGCGGGTGATCTTCCAGTGATCATCCTCGGCGATTTAAATGCAAGAACTGGGTCGGCTGAACGCACAAGAACTACCCGTATATTTAGGTGACTTGATAAATGAATATACCACCGGTGATGACTGCTTTTCTCGTGTATCAAAAGATTGCTTCACTAATGAATTTGGTCTTTATTTAATTACCATCTGTCAGAATTTTGAGTGGTTATTTCTAAATGGTTTTCTGCCTGGTGATAAAAAGCGGTGATTTCACTTATATCGCTCACAATGGTTCAAGTGTTATTGATTATTTTATTTCCTCCCAATCCTTAGTTCCACTGTGCCGTGAATTGAAAGTAACCCCACGGGTAGAATCAAAGCACATGCCTGTTGAATTTGTACTAATGCTTCCCAGTCCGAATCAAGAGACGGTTTCAAAAAGGTTAAAGGTAACCAAATTTAAAAGATTTGCATGGGACCCAGCAAAAAAAGGTGATTTTATCAGTGCACTCCAGTCTGACGAGGTCAATTCAACCTTTCATGAAGCAATTGAATTGATTGATGTCAATTTTGAGTGTGCACTGAAGAAACTAAACGAAGGTCTGCTTATGGCTGGTCAAACAATGAGTAAAGAAACTGTCACAGGTAACATCAAGCACAGCCCATGGTTTGACTCTGAGTGCTATGTTAAAAACGCCGTCAGGTGAGACAAGCATTGAGAACGTACAGTCGGGTGAAAGTTAATAACAACCCCAATGCTGTTCAACTGAGACTTAACTATTCTATAATGAGAAATGAGTATAAAGACTTACTTAGAGACAAGCAGCAGTTATATAGACATCAAGTTTTAAAACACACTTAACGAAAACGCCAAAGATTCTAAACGGTTTTGGAGCACTGTAAGGTCTTTAAAAAGTAGTTCTCATGAACCTAACACAATATCCAAGGAAGAATGGTTTCAGCATTTCAAACAAGTCTTTAACGATGAGCTGAATCCTTCTGGTCCTAATTCTCAGGAACTTCAAGCTGAGTATTTTCCTGTTGCTGATAGTAACGTCGATGAACTGGATGTCTGTATAACTGAAGAGGAAATTCTTGACTCAGTTAAGGCTTTAAAAATCAAATAAAGCACCAGGTCCAGACGGACTAATTGGAGAATTTTTTATAAGTATTGCACCCCCATTATTCTCTTTTTCCTTAGAAAATTTTTAACAAACTCTTTGATTTTGGCATCTTCCCGTCTATGTGGTGCGAAGCTCTGATTCAACCTTTGCACAAAAAGGGTGATATAAACAACCCAGACAACTACAGAGGTATCTCTCTTTTAAACATTAGTTCAAAATTATATACTTACATATTAAACAAGCGTTTAACCAAATGGATTGAAGATTATGATGTAATAAACGATGCGCAGGCTGGCTTTAGAAAGAATTATAGTACTACTGATCATATATTTACCCTTTTGTCTCTGGTACAAAAGCAACTTTCTAATCACAAGAAATTATATGTTGCTTTTATCGACTTTAAAAAAGGCTTTCGATTCGGTAGATAGAAACCAGCTCTGGTCAATCTTAAAGAAAAAAAAGGTGTAAAGGGTAAGATGTACAATGCACTTAAAGCATGTATGCAGATGTCAAAGCTAGGGTTAAAGTGGGGGGAGATTTAACTGACACTTTTATGTGTCCTCGGGGTCTGAAGCAAGGAGAAATATGCAGTCCGGTTTTATTTTCGCTATTCATCAATGAGCTTGCTGAAGAAATAATTCAATACGGTAAACATGGTATTCCCTTATTGCCAGACTTCATAGAGATACTAATTATGCTTTTTGCCGACGATGTTGCACTCGTAGCATCTACCGTCATTGGTCTCCAGCAGCAACTAAATGTTTTGTGTAGCACAGCGAAAAAACTCGATTTGATCGTAAATTTAGAAAAATCAAAGTTTATTGTGTTTTAGAAATGGGGGGTATATCGCCTCAAGGGAAAGATGGTTTTACGACGGTAGGCAGCTAGAAATTGTTAATCAGTATAAATATTTAGGTGTTATTTTTTCCACGGGTCTTTCTTTTTCCCATTGCCTTGAGGATTTAGCATCCAAGGCAAAACGACAAGTCAT
Organism: Conus betulinus; assembly: GCA_016801955.1. NCBI lineage: Eukaryota > Metazoa > Mollusca > Gastropoda > Neogastropoda > Conidae > Conus > Conus betulinus. The sequence continues at coordinate 116,356 of JADBJO010004391.1, read as the reverse complement.
CAATATTATAAAACTACTGTGGAAGTTTCAAAGTCTTTCCCCGAAACTGTTCTTTAAACTTTTTGACTGTCAAGTCCAGCCAGTGCTTAGCTATGGTGCCGAAGTATGGGGTCTGACTGCAAACAACTCAATTATTGAAAAAGTACATTTGTTTGCACTCAAGAGGTTCTTAAATGTTTCCATAAAAACACCCAGTGCCTTAGTCTACGGAGAAACTGGTCGGTATCCACTCTATATAAACAATTATACTAAATGTATTAAGTATTGGATACGTGTCGTTAATATGCCGGAGAATCGCCTTCCTAAGAAAGCTTACAACACTTTATGTGATTTGCATTATCGAGGCAAGAACAACTGGGTTTCATCAGTTTGCTCTACCTTAAATCGCTATGGCTTTGGGTATGTATGGGAAAACCAGAACGTTTACAATGTCAAAGGTTTTCTCTTAGAATTTAGAAATCGGTTGATTGATTGTCATCTTCAAGAATGGTACACCCGAATGGATGTTAGTGATCGCTTTTCCTTCTATTCTTCCTTTAAGCAATTCAGACAAATACCGAATTATTATCTGTTTACGGTTAGTAATTTGAACAATCGTAAAAATCTCATAAGATTCAGGTTAGGCGTATCTTGTTTAAATACTCACAAACTGCGGCATTCGAGTGTTCCCCGAGAGGCACTCTGCTGTCCTTTTGTCCAAGTCAGTTGGAATCTGAATACCACTTTCTTATTGTATGCCCTAAGTATATAGGATGTTCGAGAGCATTTCATACCCTCTAAATATTATGCAAGAGCGTCGGCTTTCAAGATGTCACTATTACTTGCCAATGATAAAATGGCTAAAGATGTTGCTGCTTTCATAACTAAAGCTTTTGAAATTAGATGCAAAAAAAAAAAACGAATGGTACGTAAAGTTCATATATTTTTATGCATAATTCGGGGTACTTGTTCCCCTTTAAAGCAAAAGAGCTTGTATGTATGAGTGTGTGCGCGAGTGTGTGTGTGTGTGCCATGTATGTGTTTGTGTGTTGTGTGTGTGTGTGTGTGTGTGTGTGTGTGTGTGTGTGTGTGTGTGTGTGTGTGTGTGTGTGTGTGTGTGTGTGTGTGTGTGTGTGTGCGCGCCGCGCGCGCGCGATGTGTGTGTGTGTGTGTGTGTGTGTGTGTGTGTGTGTGTGTGTGTGTGTGTGTTATGAATAGGTTTACAGGTTTTTTGGGCAATTACAAATGAATGTAACCTCTGTGAGATTTGTAAATGATATGCCCTAAGCTGTATATTGGTACGTATTTTGATCAGTATGTATACATCCATGACTGAGGAAGAATGTGAAAGTATCTACTTGGCCAAGAAATTGCATG
>JADBJO010004391.1:90000-105000 GCA_016801955.1 Conus betulinus | reverse complement strand
GTTGTATGAAACGACGCCACTCGCCAAACTCGCTAGGACTACAAAGCTTCCAGTTTCTATGATTCGCGCCTCTACTTTGATCACGTGTTTTCCACCGCAGGGACATAAGACTGCGGAACGTGATGTTGCGAGGGAACGGACACGTGTGTCTGATCGACTTCGGTCTGTGCAAGTCGGACATGAAGAACAAGTTCACCGGCACCGTGGTGGGGTCTCGCAAGGAGATGGCCCCCGAGGTTAGAGCTTTGCTGCGCCAGACTGCTTGTGTGTGTGTGTGTGTGTGTGTGTGTGTGTGTGTGTGTGTGTGTGTGTGTGTGTGTGTGTGTGTGTGTGTGCGTGCGTGCGTGCGTGCGTGCGTGCCAGCGTGCATGCATGCGTGTGTGTGTGTGCTGGAGAAATGAGTCGTGTTAAAACAAAGTTCAAGCGAACAAGAGATAGAAAGGAGAAACCGATGAAAAAGACGCACACATGCATGACCATACACTCGCTTACCCTGAACAAGTACCCAGTCCACACCCTAACGCCATACTACTCCATATGACTGACTTCAGACGTGTGTGTAGCATGGCATGAAGAAGGGAGTGTGGTGTGGGTGGGGGGGGCATTTTCAGCACAATGAAAGAGACGAGCTAGAGAAAATACCGGGGTAGATCGAAACGTTGAAAAGAAAGGGAATGCAGAGAAAAAAAAATCGTCAGCTCTAACTGGACACGAAAGTGTGAAGCAAAATCGGAGTGGCGTTAAAAAAAGAAGCGAACACACACACACACACACACACACACACACACACCGAAGACTTGTTGTGTGGGCCGAACTTGTAAATAAAACCTCTACGTCAGTATTTAGTGAAAACCGTAACACAAAATGTCTCCCATTATGCCCTACGTTCGCGGTGTGTCCGTAGCTTCTATTGTTTTTCTCAACAGCAGTGCTTGTCATGAGTTGGTGTCAAAGTCGCCTAGATAGGGAGTTCCAAGGTGACTGTTGTTAGAGATGAAAGTAAAGACAGTCGCCATCTTGGGGGGGAGGGGACATGCAGCCTTTGATTCCACTACAGACGATAATTGTCTCGAACCTCGGCAGCTGGCGTCTTGCATACGGTGTCTTTCGTGTTCAGTTTAGATCAGACCAAGCTTCACTGAACACCGCTGAAATAACTCAGCAGGAACGGGCAGTGTCTCCTCTGGTGGGTTGGCTCAGAACGACCTGATGGTTGCCTGCTGGGACTGCGATGGGTGTTGGTGTGTACTGGGGATCAGGAACGAAGGGAGTTTGAGTAATGCACCAATAAAAATGCTGGGAACACGGTACAGAACAGTTTTTGACGATGCTGGGGTAGGGTTATGGGACAAGCGGGATCAGTTTTCAGTTTCAGTTTTATTAAAGCCCAGCCGACCACACAGACCTGTTTCAGGGTCGTTACCACACAGAGAAAAAAGTCCTGTCCTCGTGTGAGGGAGAACGTGGATTTTCAAGCGGTAAGAGGTTAGTTTTTAACCGAGGATAGGCGCTACGTAAGTAGTCTTAATGATAATAATTATGATAATGATAATAATAACAATAATAGTAACAAACAGTGATAATGAGATAATGATAACAATAGTAGTAGTAGTACTGATAATGATAGTAATAGTGGGAAAAATAAAACAGTGAAAGTTGCATAATGTAAGTCCTTTGACCTCCCACCCCCACCCCCCACCCGCTTCACCTCTTTTCCACGCACATATTGAGAATCTACAATAAAAACTGTGAATCTTGGGACATTGTTCAAAGAAACTGTGCTGTTTTTTCCTCGAATATCATTAACAAAAATCGTGGATGTTGGTTTCAGATTCACCACAACGTGCTTTACAACAAGGCCGTAGACTATTGGTCCATCGGCATCCTGCTGTACACATTGCTGCACGGAGAGGTCAGAGTCCACAGTTGTGCAAATTCAAGTAGGTTGCACTGTAGTCAGCTGCACAACAACAAAAAAAAAAACAACAAAAAAAACAAAAAACAACGACGAAAAAAACGAAAAACGTTGAACCAGAAGCCTGCATACTCGAACGAAGCGGTAGTTCTTCCCCGTACGAACCAGTCCTCCTCATGTGTTACCAGCTTCGAATTGTAATGGAAGCCAATCAATCATACTGTTCTGTTTCGTTCTTGTCACTCCCCTCGACTTTGATGTACGTCTAACCGGCTTGAACGTACATTCCCTATGATCTTCCATCACTTGTGTCACATTCGATTATTATCATCATTATTACCACCACCTGGGAATTTATGTTCCATCCGTCACTGTTCGTGTGTTGTTTTGTTTGTTTATTTGTTTGTCTGTTGTTGTTTTTTTTTTTACGAACCTCGGTGGAAAGATGGAATGTGGTCCAGGGACGAATCCATTTAATTTTGTCGCGAACCTGGATCAAAGGGCGAATCCAGGATTTATTCTGCAAGTTTTTTTTTCTCCCCTTTTTTCCTGTTTGTCGTTGTTGTTAATTTTCCACTGAAGATGGACATTGAGATGTTACTGTTTGCAAAAGTGACGACTGTCACGGAATGTCAATCTTTATAATGATATCGAAACTTGACATTTCGTATTTTTCCGTACCGCTTTACGTGAATAACGAGCACAATAACGAAAAAAAGCAAATAAAAAGCATGGGGAGTAAGTCTTTCAGTCCGTATTTACTGGTGTTGCCCCTATTGGAAATCAAATTTGTTTCCATTCATAGAGTGACTTGCTAGCGCGGGAAAAAAGATGCAAAGCATATAAACATACTCCCAGTTTATCATGAATACGCGTGAGGTATTCCATAAAGAGAAAAAACCGTTTGGGGCCGTTATAGCCGTTAGTAACGGCTATTCTGGTAAACATCAGCCATCATCTGTGATCCATAATGAACATACCTACAAATTTTCCGAAAGATCGGCCAAGTACTTTCTGAGATTTTCCATAAAGAAGAAAACTGTTATGGGCCGTTATAGCCGTTAGTAACGGTTATAAGGGTAAAATAAAACATCGGGCATGATCCATGGCCCATAATGAACATACCTACAAATTTTCAGAAAGATTGGCTAAGTACTTTCTGAGATATTCTATAAAGAAGAAAAAACCCGTTATGGGCCGTTATAGCCGTTAGTAACGAATATAACAGTAAAATAACACATCAGGCACCATCCACGACCCATATGAACATGCCTACAAATTTTCAGAGAGATCGGCCACGTACTTTCTAAGATATTCCATAAAGAACGAAAACCGTTATGGCCGCTAGTAACGGCCATCACGGTAAAATAACACATTGGGCATCATCAGTGACCCATAGTAAACATACCTACAAATTTTCAGAAAGATCGGCCCGGTAGTTTTGTCTGGAGCGAGTGGAACACAATGACCACGGACGGACGGACGGACAGACAGACACAAACACAGCCAGCATTTCTTCATTCCCATTGTAAAGCACTCTCTGTTCTATAAGAACTGGGAGTACAAAAAGGCGCAACGGCCTATCTACGGATCCTGTTTTTTTTTTTCCCCCATTTTACAACGAACGATCCACTTTTTTTTCTCTCTTTTCTCCATTTTCAGTCATTAAATTTTGGCCCGAATTCAGATCAAAAGGCAGATCTAGCATTTGCTCCGTCTTGGCAGAATCCTGTGCTCTCGCAAGAGCACTTCTAGTATGATGATGATGATAATGATGATGATGATGATGATGACGACGATCATAACGATGATGATGATGATGATGATGATGATGAAGAAGAAGAAGAAAACGATGATGATGATCATGACGATGATGATGATAACGACGACCTTGGTGATGGTAAAGCCATTGTTCTCGCTTGTATTGTTGATATTGACGAGGCAGTGTCTACGTGGTTAGAGTGCTGGATTCTCAGCATGTAGGTTCCGAGTTCGAGTCTCTTGAGTGTCAAAGGCGTACCCAGATGTTTTTCTTGTCTCCCAAGTAAACACAGGTGCAGACCTGCTAGCACCTGTCCGTTGCTGTCCCACCCCATCTCTCCCACGCCCCTACCCCTCTTTCTGTATATCTTTCACGTCCTCACCCCCTACCCTCTCCTTTTTCTCCCTTCTGCTCAAGTGCACATGCACTACGATCATACACTGCAAGTTGAAGATCTCACAATCCCCATCGGGATTCTGTTGGTCATCGAAATCTTTTAAAAATAAATGAATTATGAAGAAGAAGAAGAAGAAGAAGAAGAAGAAAACAGCAACAACCCCCCCCCCTCCCCCCCACGCACTTCGACTACGGTCACAGGCGGTCTGTCGGCACCTGTGTGACTCACAGATAATATAGAATAATATAAAACGTTGTTCAGTTGTTATTTTTATTTTCATCATCATCATCATCATCATCATCATCATCATCATACATCATCATCATCATCATCATCATCATCATCATTATCACCATCATCATCATATTTGTCATCGCCGTCATTACCGTTTCCAGTTACCCTCGTTGTTGTCCCTTTCCTCTTGCTGTGCAGGTGCCGTTTCGAGGTAAGACGAGGGTGGACGTGTTCAAGTCGGTCACGGTGGAGAGGGAGAAGTATCACAAAGACCTCAGCGAGCAGGCTGTGTCCCTGTGTAAGACTGTAAGTGTTGCCCACTTGCTGGGTCCGGCGTTTCTGGCTTGTGCATCGGCTTTGTGCTATATAGTAGTGTGTAGTTATGGTGGTGGCAACAACAGTGTAACGCCACCAGTAGCAAACAGCGTCAGTGCAGCAGCGGCGGTTGTTGTAGCAACAGCAAGAGCAGCACCAGCAACAATGGCTGTAGCAGTATCAGCAACAGGAAGATATTAGCAGCCGTAGTTCTAGAAGTAGTAGTGACAATCTATCGTCATTATCATCTGTAACATCAGTAGTAGTAGTAGTAGAAGTAGTAGTATCTGTTGTTATTGTTGTTGTTGTAATAGTAACTGCAACAGTAGTAGCAAAAGTAGTGGTATTTTCCATTGTTGTTACTGTTGTAACAGTAAAAGTAACAGCAACAGTATTGATAGTAGTAGTAGCAGTAGCAGTAGTTGTGTAGTAGTAGTAGTAGTAGCAGCAACAGCAGCAATAGCAGCAGCAGCTGGAGTAGTAGTAGTAGTATGACTAGTACTAGCTGCAACAACGACAAAAGATTCAGAATTTAAGCTTTTATTCTGAAAGGAGGGCTACATGGATAGAACAAAACAGAAAAAAAAGGCAAAGAACACTTACTTCGCAGAAGTACTGAAAATAGCTGCAACAATAGTAGAAATAAGAGCAGCAGCAGCAGCAGTAGTAGTAGTAATAGTAGTAGTAATAGTAGTTGTAGTAGCAATAGCAGTAGTCGTAGTAGCAGTAACAGCAGCAGCAGCAGCAGTAGTAGCAGTACAGTGGCAGCAGCAATGGTAAGAGTAACAGCACTTGTAGTAGTTGCTGTTGTTTGTGTGGTAATATCACCGATAACATGAACATTCAAATTTAATCATTCTATTAAAAAAAAAAAAACTTCACTCAGATGAAAAGGAAAGAGAAGAAAGTTATATATAGTGATACAATAGGCTACACTGCACAGTGGCGGTGTGTCTGTTGTGTACAATGTAATTGTGTAGCATGATACCAGGAATAAGAGAATGAGCAGGAGTAGCACAGGCGGCATCAGCAACAGCAGCTCACCCAGTCTGGCCAAGCCTCCGTGATGAAACCATTATAATCAGTAGACAGGCTAACAGTGGTGTTGTGTGTTTATCCAGCCCTGATATGGCCATTTGCAGTCGGCTAGACTGTACGCAACGTTACGTTATCAACCCCAAACAGACATTACCAATGAATATCACCGCGGTGATCCGTCTCTAGAGAAAGGTCTCCTGTAATGGGTAGTCTCACGGCATCAGCACCCATCACACTGAAGGGACCGGATGAATGGCTTGAGGGTAATGCCACTGGTATGACATTGAGGGTGCGGTAAAAAAAAAACACCCCCAAAACCCCCAGTTTAAATGTGTATCAACGTTCTCCTATTGTTCAAAGCATTGAGAGTCTTTACTGTATAAGGATTGGTGGTGGTGGAGGAACAGGGTCATCTCTCACACCAAACTGACGACAGCACTTTGAGACAGGCTTGTTATCGCCTCATCAAGATTATCTCCCATGAACGCCCAGTGGCGTTACCTCAGGCTGCTCATCCCGGCCACTCGTACGCAGCCACACCGAGTTCCGGCCACCACGTTCCTCAGCCGACAGTTCCCATTAACTTGCCGACTCCAAAGACTTGAACAGGAGCTCACTGCAGACATGGACGTGGGGAGAAATCGACGTCGGGACGACAGCAGAGCGCTTTAGAGAGAGACACGCTGCTGCTGTCTCTTAAGACTTGGTGAGACTAGAGCCAGTGACCGGCCTGCCGTGTGTTTTTATGGATGGTGTGGTTGCAGCTGCTTCAGAAGAACCAGAAATACCGTTTGGGATACGAACAAGACTCAGACGCTGCCATGAAAGCCCATCCGTTCTTCTCCGATGTGGTCTGGGACAGGATGGAGAAGCGGCTCTATACTCCTCCCTACATACCTCGCTCAGGTACACATAAAGGTGGTGGAAAAAAACTCATGTTAGATTCTCATATAAAAGAATAGCAGAGCTTCTTGATGCAGGTATGTGGTGTGCTTGGAAGAGAAGGCTGAGCGCACATTTTAATATTGACCCCGATCTGCAGGTACATGTCCAGCTCTGAAAGGATTCAGTGGGATTGGGTGGGTTGTAATCAAACTGATCCTGAAGCACATGTCACTTGCTTATCTATGCCATTGTTAAGGATAAATCATACAGGGTGCCGCCCCCCCCCCCCCCCAACTCCCCCCATGATATGGCCCATCAAAACGTCGATGACAGTCACAATGCCTTACACACAACAGCATAGTTTTGTGCCCATTGGACAAGGGCACTAAATTTCGGCCTGAGTGTCGAGGAGCTTTTTGTTTCATGCCCTTTCCAAAACGTGCCAAAGATACGCCCCACGGCGATGCAAGCACATCTTGATACAACCCGTAACACTGTCAATAACATGAACACATCCTGCCACTGCCATCGCCCAAAATTTGGCTGTAACCATCCCCGCTGCCCCCTCGCTCGGTTCAGGGATGACTTGAGAATTGTTCCCAAAGACATTATCTTTCAGACGACCGCAAAGAAAAAACTCTGTGACACTCAGGCCTGGCAAGTGTGCGGCCTGTTCAGTTGTGTGCACCTCCTACCGGTGAAACGTTCACCAAAGCGTTGCCTGAAGCATCGGGGAGTGTCACTGGAGGGGTGAGGAGTGGCAGCATCTTGTTGAAACAGTTGCTCAACCCTGTCCATGCCAACAGGTTTGGAATGGAATCTACATGCCCCTTTCATTCCCTAATTACCCCATCCAGTCCTTGACCTTCAGCCTTGTGTGGCATGTATTGTGAGTCAATTAGATTATTTTTTTTTCGTCTTTCTTGTTGTGCTGGTCCCCCCCCCCCCTCCACTTTTTTTTTTCTTTTACCTCTTTCTTGTCCTTTCGGATAATGTTTTATAATTCCAGTTGTGATCTAATGATATCAAAATTACGTGCGCGGATTTGTGATCACGGGTGTATGCGCGTGTGAGTGAGTGTGCATGTGAGTGAGTGCGTGTGAATCTGTTCCGTGCTCGCGCTCATGCGCGTGTGTCTGCGTGTGTACGCTTGTACATGTAGGGGGTGCAAGGAGTGTGCGTGTGTGTGTGTGTGTGTGTGTGTGTGTGTGTGTGTGTGGTGGGGGAGATATGTATGTTAGCACAATATTAATGTATTCTATCTACATCTGAAAGTAAATCGTGGAAGGAAAGGGAGGGCACGATGTGTGTTGCAGACCAAAAATAGTAACAAAGGTAGGAATTCATGATCGCAACAGTGTTAAGGCAAAACACAGCTGCACCAGTATCAAAGATGTTATTCTAGAAGACATCGAAACACCAATATCACCACGCACAACCGCGACTTCCCCCCGCTCATCGTGACTCTGCCTCACGCCGCTCGAACCACACCACACTCCGCATCAACGCACCACCACGACGCGTCATCGCACCACATTGAACTGTCACATGGCTACACAGGGCAAGGTAACACCAGTTCACCATCCACATCACTACAGCACCACACACAATGCACTGCCGAGCGTACCACACATCACTTCCCGTAGCACACCACGCCATACCAATCTATATCGTATCACGTACACCACCGACCCAGAGCAACGCAACGGTACCATTCCACATCACGGACCTCTGCGAAATATCGCAGCGGGCACATAGCACCAGCACGACGCCTTCCTACTGTAATCATCATACCACACCACACCATACCACATCACACCACACCACACCACGTCGCTCCACATCACACCACACCACACCACGTCGCTCCACACCACACCACACCACACCACACCACTTCACTCCGCACCACACCACACCACACACACCACACCACTTCACTCCGCACCACACCACACCACACACACCACCACCACGTCATTCCACATCACACTAATCCACACCACACCACACAACACACCACGCCACGCCACACGACGTCACTCCGCAGCACACCACTCAACTCCAAACCACGTCACACCACACCACACCACATCACACCACGTCACACCACACCACACCACATCACTTCACACCACACCCGCTCCACACCACTTCACACCACACCACTCCACTCCACTCCACACCACTTCACACCACACCACACCACACCACTCCACACACAACCACACTCCACTCCACACCACACCACGTCACACCACACCACACAACACCACGCAACACAACGCTGCTCCACTTCACACCACACCACACCACACCACACACCACACCACACACGTCGCTCCACACCACACCATACCACGTCGCTCCACACCACACCACACCACAACACACTACTCCACACACCACCCACTCCACTCCACACACCACACCACACCACACCACACCACACCACACACACACCACACCACACCACTCCACTCCACACCACACCACACCACACCACGTCGCTCCCACACCACACCACACCACTTCACTCCGAACCACACCACTCCTATCCACACCACACCACACCACACCACTTCACTCCGCACCACACCACTCCACACCACACCACACCACGTCATTCCACACCACAGCACTCCACTCCACACCACACACCACGTCACTCCATACCCACACCACACCACGTCATTCCACACCACACCACACCACTCCACTCCACACAACACCACTCCACTCCACTCACACCACACCACACCACGTCACTCCACACCACACCACGTCACTCCACACCACGCCACACCACACCACGTCACTCCACACCACACCACACCACACACACACGTCACTCCACACCACACCACACCACACAACACCACTCCACACCACGTCACTCCACACCGCACCACACCACGTCACTCCACACCACACCACACCACGCCACACAACGCTGCTCTACTCCACACCACACACCACACCACACCACACCACACCACACCACACCACATCACACCACGTCGCTCCACACCACTCCACTTCACACCACACCACGCCACGCCACACCACACCAGACCACACCACACCACACCACACCACACCACACCACACCACACCACTCCACTCCACACTTCACCAAACCACATCACGCCACGCTACTCCACACCACACCATACCACACCACACCATACCATACCATACCAAACCAAACCACACCACACCAAACCACACCACACCACACCAAACCACACCAAACCACACCACACCGGACCACACCACACTACACCACCACCAGCAACTGCAACCACCCATCACATTGTGTTGTCCTTTACCAGAAAAACACGGAACAGCTGTCGGAAACCGCGTGGCCCAGCCTCTTTGATCAGAACAACATGTTCCTCACCGCTAGCGGTCATCGCCTCTCCCTCTTCAACCTGGACGCCAAGACATCCGTCCTGGAGCTGAGCAGCAGCAGCACCATCTCAGGGGTAAATGAAAGCGAACCCCAAGCCTATGGGCTTAAGGGTCTAAAAATTATTCAAGACTGAGTGAAAAAAAATTAGTGCGGTGTATTTAGACAACAGAACCACACATAAACCCCATTATTCCAGCCTTTTATGTTTAGCGGCGGCTCAGTCTTATTCGGTCTCAGTACCCTGATTAAACGCATAAGTTGAATATCGATCCTATGATGTCAGTGTTGTGCATCCTTCGTTGGTGGGGCCCACACATGGCTGGACGGTCTGATTGTGAAGACGCACATCTGAGGATAGTAGAGTACTGGGAGGATGCTGAAGGGGTTGTGGTCGTGGATGCCTCACTGCGTTCCATGGAACATGCGTCCCATCTGCTTGTTCTCAAAGAGGGTGAAAGTCTTAAAGGAGGTATGAATTAAACGAAACGCACGCACGCACCTCACGCACGCGCGCGCGCGCGCGCGCGCACACACACACACACACACACACACACACACACACACACACACACACACACTAATGAAGCTGCAACCATGGCTGAGAGACGGCCCAATATAGTTGGAAAGAAAAAAGTAACTATGTGAATCGCCGAGCAGAAGCGAAACCAGCAGACATCAGAGCTTGTAATTAAGGTCTATCGCGAAACCTGGCAAACAGTTGTTGAGTAACAGGTGTGCACGTCAAGAAGAGACAGCATGGGGCTCTTTTCGCGAAATTGTTTGCTGCATAGATATAATGAACAAAAATGAAAAAAAAAAAGAAAAACAAAACGAACAAACGAAAAACCGGCTTTCGCTTACCTGTTCAGACCCAGCGCCGTGGGCAGAAGGCTGTGACCTCACTTGTGGGGGTTGCCTTAATTCTTCTGACGTGAACCTAATCAATGAAACTTTCAGCTGAAAAGAAGTGTATGATCACGGCTCAATATGTCACCAAGGGTATTCCAGTCACAGAGAGTTGCTATAGAGGTCAGAGTTAGATCTATAGCGCTTGCAACTTGTTTGGGATTGTTAGTGCTTGTCGCTGAAAAAAGGAAGAGACAACCACGTAATATGTTTCTTGCATATATATTAGATTTGGTACCTGTAACATGATAGGTTAAAAAGTGAGTAGAGAGAGAGAGAGAGAGAGAGAGAGAGAGAGAGAGAGAGAGAGAGAGAGAACATAATCTTATTCAGTAAGGCCAAAGTCCCATTTGAAAAAGGGGGGGGGGGGGGGGGGGGGGGCATTGATAGCAGACATAATAAGACAAACTCAAATAATCAATCAGTCCATCTTCTGCTTGAAAGCTAATTCAAAGAGACAAAGAGAAAAATGAAAACAACATATACCCAGTTCGTATATGATATCAATTGACCAGTAAAATTGGTAATTCAGGACATAGCTATTTCTGTTTTCTTTAAAGGCTTTATAAAGATATACAGCAAAATTACTGATGATCTGTGCGTTTTGTGATGCTAGAAGCAACGTTAATCTGAAGTCACTTGGATTGTTATAATATTTTGGAAGGATTAAACTGTGTCTCAAATCATGAAAAGCAGGACAACAAAAAGAGAGAGAGATGAATGTGTGTGTGTGTGTGTGTGTGTGTGTGTGTGTGTGTGTGTGTGTGTCCGCGTATGTATGCGTGTATATGTGTGTTTGCCAGTGTAAGTGTATTTGTGTGTGCGTGTATATGTATGTGTGTGTGCGCGCATGCGCGCGCGTTTGTGGTAGCAGGGAGAGGGGAGAAGGGGGATAAGAGAGACGGGCCTGACACCAATATTTCTTTTTTTTTTTTTTAAGATGGAGTTGCTTTCGAATACATCTAATCGGTAAGTTCTGTCCATCCTATCACTGGATCAGTTCATTCTACTGATTTACCCCAGTATTTTTTGTCTTTCTTTCTTACCCTGAGTATATGCTAAGCAGCGTGTATAGTGTGTGTGTGCGTGAGTACGTGTGTATACGTGTGTGTGTTTGTGAGCGTGCACGCGCGCTTGCGCGCGCGTGTGTATGTATGTTTAAATTTATTTTTGTTGAAACCTCCCCACATCTCCCCTCTCCCACCTCCACACTTCTCAAAAAACTATTGACTCAACATTCAACATGAGCAAAAAGTTAGCTCCCTTGTTCATAATTTTACTGTTCGACTTGCATTTATTTCGATCTTACCGGCGTCAGTGCTTTGCGTTGTGTTCGTAGTTTTCGTCTCTTATTGCTGTGCGCGTGTGTCAGCTTTGGCCGTACAAGCAATCTTCGAGCTGCCTCTCTCTCTCTCTCTCTCTCTCTCTCTCTCTCTCTCTCTCTCTCTCTCTCTCTCTCTCACACACACACACACACACACCGTTCAATAATCTGTAATTGTTGTTTACTTTATCTAAATATTGTTTGCACTAACTTACAATTAAGTTCTGTTATACGTGACAATTCATAATGTTAAAAAGACGGTTCTTTTAAGGTATTTCAGTGGAATTGTCGATCTATTATAACTTCCCTTGACCAATTAGTACAAAAACTTGCAGAGGAAAACTACAATATATTGGCTTTACAATCCCTAAACACACACATAGAAACAAAATTACCTAAACTCAGTGGCAATTATTTCCCCCCCAATTGTTCAACAGGGGAACACTAATGACAAAATCAATGTAGCCATTTACATTAAGGAAGGAGAGAACTACACCTCCTGTGCAAGTCCCGTTCCACCAGACACACCAGATTCCTATTCCTGCGCAGTCAGGATTCAGGTAAATACTAACATCGTATTAACTGTTGTGTCAGTCTATCTACCACGGGGACCAAACGAGCACAATTCTGAATGGTTACGATCTTTTCATTTAAGACCAGATGAAAACAATAGATATCTTATAACTGGAGATTTCAATGCTCATTCCCCGTTTTGGGAAAAGGATTGCCAGTTGGTTACTAGTAACCGTTTTATTGAAAATCTCGTCGACTCGTCCTTATATCTTTTGAATGACGGGAGAATAACACGTGTTCCTGACAACCCTAAGCACAAGCCAAGTGCAATAGATCTAACCTTGATATCTCCAGATCTAGCACCACTTTGTGATTGGCAAACCCCCTCGATGACACACTAAATAGTGATCATATTCCAGTCATTACAACATTCGAAACTACAAGGCTTGAACAAATAGATCTGACAAAGGAAAAGGTCCCAAAATATATTATATAGATTAGCTAACTGGGGTAAATTCATAGAATTACTAAAAAGCTTTCTTCGTCGTCGACACAAAAGAACTTGATACAAAAACTATTGACGACCTATACGATCGGTTTCAGAATGCTATGCTTTCTGCCGCGAATCAGTCAATACCTATGATAAAACGTGTTAAATCAAGTTAAAAAAAGCATACAGGTAATGTCTGGTGGAACGAGACATGTGAAAAAGAGAAAAAGAAGAAAAACATCAAACTGAGAGAATATTTACGAAGTAAAGGAGAAGAGCGCGCGCTGAAAAGCTTGTTGAGAAAAAAAGAGCCAAAAATCATTTTAATTACATCACAGCACAAGCAAAACAGCAATATTGGTCTAACTTTTGTAAGAATGAAATAACAAATTATAAAGATTTTCAAAAAGTGTGGGAAAAGCTAAGAACAATGAAAAATGGAGTAAACTTGCCAAAATGTCCTGTCAAGCTCCCAAACTCGGATTTCCCATCTAATCTAGAAAAGGCCGAAGCCTTTGTTGACATATTCGCAAAAAATGGCAGCAAAGATAGTTTAACAACAGAAAATAGACTGCACAGAGAGCAATCAGAAGAAAACTTCACCGAGAACAATCCAGACCCTGTTACAAACCACTATCTGAATGCTCCCATAACAGTTCAAGAAGTAGAAGAATGTCTTGCTAATCTGGGAACCAAAAAAACATCAGTGGGTTTAGATGGTATCTCTAATGAATGCTGCGTCATGTCCCACCTAACGTTAAACGCTTTATCTCGGTCTTCATTCAAAAATGCAGGGAAAATGGCGATTTACCTTCATTATGGAAGCATTCTATCATAGTTCCTATACATAAACAAGGAAAACCTCGAAGTAACATCAACAGCTACCGTCCAATTGCCTTAACGTCGCATACATGCAAACTAATGGAAAGAATTGTCCTAAACAGATTACTGTATTTTTGTAATAAACATCAAATTATTCCTATAAATCAAGCTGGTTTTCAGAAAGGCAGATCAGCAACAGAACATCTAGTGAAACTCACTACACATGTAAAACAGCAATTCGCAAGACGTAAAAACATCTTGGCAACTTTCTTTGACATAAGAAAGCGTATGAACAAGTGTGGCATAAACGACTTTTGTACAAACTGAAAACTATTGGAATAAATGGAACCATGTATGATTGAATCAAAGCTTTTCTTCAAAGTAGAATAATTCAAACAAGAATAGATCATACATATTCCTCCACTAGAACACTGGAAATGGGTCTTCCACAAGGATCAGTATTATCTCCAATCCTATTTAATATCCTAATTGCAGATATAACCAAAGGCTTATCCAAAGATGTAGTTTTAGTACAGTTTGCTGATGACATATGTCTGTGGATGAATGTCACTATGAAAAGAAAAACCCCGTAAGATTCTTAAATTACATAAAGATCAAATATCAACATGAATTAAAAACAATATCAGTAGTTTCTTACATGAAAATGGATTGACACTGTCGGCAGAAAAACAAATCTAATGCTTTTTAACTCTGGATATGACCCAGACAAACTTCCACAATTTACCCTGAATGGATCGGTCTTACAATACGTCAAATCTGTTAAATTCTTAGGAGTATATTTAACATCAAAACTTTCATGGAACCAACATATTGAACGTATTTTGAATAAAGCAAGAAAAAGTTTAAACTTTCTAAAAAATCATAAGCAAACAAAAATGGGGACAAGATAAAGAGAGTTTAACACACTCCTGTCTTCTGCTCTTGTGCGGTCTAGATTGACTTATGCTCAAGAAGTATTCTTCA
>JADBJO010004391.1:82500-85000 GCA_016801955.1 Conus betulinus | reverse complement strand
GCATGTTTTAAATTGTAACAAGAGACAAAAAAGTTCAAGGAAATTCTGGCACATTGACCAGGAGGCTCGGCCTAAACGCGGTCAACAGCTAAGAACAACAGGAAAAGGAAAGCAGAACCATTAAAGAGAGTTTTACTCATTTTAACCGTGATTTGATATTCATAAGGCATTTCTCTGTAAAGGTTGAAACACACACACACACACACACACACACACACACACACACACACACACACACACACACACACACACACACACACACAGAGAGTGTGTGTATGTGTATGTGTGTGTATACATACATGGACGGATAGGTAGAAATACATCCGTACAAACTATTACAAATCATCCTCACGGTCGTCCCCAAAACTGCTTCTTAGCAGGCGCTCGACCAATCCGGAATACGTGATCTACCAGCTGGAGAACGTGCAAAGGGTCCTGGAAGGAGAGACTCTCCGACTGCTTCACCAACTGCTGGGCCTCCTGGATCAACTACTGCCGCACCCAGGCAGCCACGTGCCGCGGTGTGTGTGCTGCGGCCTGGAGAACGTGGAGGCTCCCGTCATGGTGCCCTCCCCTCACCGACCCAGTGTCAATCTGTCCCTGGCCAGCTCCCAGGTGAGAATGAGAATGCCGAGGTCTCCATCTGTCTGTCCGTCAGAAAGACGTTACTGGATTTGGTGCATGGTGACAAAAAACAATGGCTGAACGTGATTCGGAGAGATTTCCTCTTTTGATCACTGGCCCTTGCACGACAGCGTGTAGGCCCTATCTTGCTCCTATGAAAAGATGAGTTGGATTTTAAATGGAAGGAGGCTGAATTAGGCTCAGACTGTATAAACTTCATCTTTGTTTTTGTTTAAACTTCGTGTGTGTGTGTGTGTGTGTGCGTGCGTGCGTGCGTGCGTGCGTGCGTGTGTGTTTCGTCTCTGTCACGATTTGATGTGCAGTCGGGTTACAGAATTTGTCCAATTCTGTTAACTCCTGTCTGATTCGGAGGTGGAGACCTAGGCCCTTACTGTCAGAATAGAATGAGTTTGTAGATGGTGGTGGTGGTGGTGGTGGTGTGGCTAGCGAGGAGAAGAGGTGGATAGGAGTGGGAGGAAGATTGCGGATAACACAATGACCTAGGAAGCGAGCTCATCCCTGAAGTGCAGGGGTTGGAGGTCACTGCAATATGGAGACATGCCGTCATCGGAGAGAGCAGCCAAAATTCCGCTTGGAGAAACAGGCTGTGCGGTGAAGTAATTCGGCCCAGTACAGTACGGTACAATGTAGTACAGTGCAGAACAGTAAACTACAGCACTGTACAGAACAGACCCGTGCAATGCAGAGCAGAGCAGAGTTTCTGTGCAGCTCAGTTTATAAGTTTTGAGTTATGACACAGCACTATGTCTCTGCAATGTTTCCGTTGATTCACTTTGCATTCCTGTATACTGATTCTCCGTACATTCGTACAGTGTCATGTTTCTCGCACTGGATTTTATTGTGACTTGTCCCAGGGGCGGATCCAGTTCTAATGGAGGGGAGGAGGGGGGGGGGATTAAGGTTTGGGTGCAGGGTTCGCAAAGTAAAAATGATGAATATGTAAAATGCAGGGTAGGTTGCGAGATGGAGGAGGGGGGACGAGGTAGATTTCTCTTTTTGTTCCGGAGTCTTTCAGTCCTATTTCCGTTGTTCACGATATTTTTGTGGTCGAATACCACCGACTATAATATGAATTCAGGATTAAACTTTGATCAGTGTCGCGTGACGGAGTTTATCACTATTTACATAATTTGAGGGATAAGAAAACAGTAAAAGAGCGTAGGCTATGTATAAATGTATATGCCATCTCGAGTCCAAAGGGGAACAGAATGGGCGAATCGGGATTACTAACTGGGCTGTGGGCAAATCGGAAATAAGTGAATCAGAAATAGGCGAATGATCATTAAGCAAAGGGGCAATAGGCGAATATAAATGACACCTTTGGCCCTTGTCAGTTACAGTCAGGGTTAACGTCCACGCCCCATCAAAGATGTCTGTGGTGGTGATGGGTGAGATTTACGTCCTATTGGCCGGAGGTCTTTAAACACAAGGTTTCCCAGACTGTAGTCTGTATAGTTCTTGGTGTTGCTGTTCCCAGTAGTCATTGGTGGCAGTCGGGGTTGTTAGTCGTCTGCTGTCTGTGGCAGCCTCCTTCCAAGCCCACGTACAGTTCCCTTTCAGGACCACTGATATTCATCCACATGATCCAATTTTGCCCCCCCCCCCCCCCCCCCCCCCCCCCCACACACACACATCCGGCTGGCGACCCAGAGGACAGTTCGACCCAAGGCTGGACTCTGGAAAACTTCTTTGCCTCTTTTGACTCTCTTTGCCTTCTGCACCTCTCTTTCCTGCACAGTAGTCAAAACCAACTGTCTGTACCGGAGGATAGGAGACAGTTTTACAGGAGCGTCATGGGCTGCATCCCTAGGGTGGGATTGGTTGGAGGAAGTCCTGGAGTCCGAGGTCAAAGGTT
>JADBJO010004391.1:45000-75000 GCA_016801955.1 Conus betulinus | reverse complement strand
TCACTGTACTTTCGGAGGGCTAGAGGCGACATGATCGAATGTTACAACTTGAACTTGACTTTAGGGCGTAGTGAGCCTCGCGGCTTTTTAGATGCCCTAGTCTTTCTTGTTTTTCTTTAGATTTTTTTTTTTCAGTATGGATTGCGTATGTTCATTTTGCGTGACAATGGTCACGCATCATATTTGAACTTTTTGTCCATACTCCATAATACCTTCTTCTTTTTCCTCCAGGTCTTTAAATAGATTACAAGTACCTGACGGGGATAGACTATAGTGTAACAGGGGACATCCTTCTGCTGCGCGACCTCCACTCACACACTCGAGGCCACAGTCTCAAATTGAAAAAACCCTCAGTCAGAATGGCAGTCCGCCAGAATTTTTTCAGTGTCCATGTAGTGAATCACTGAATGCCTGGAACTCTCTGCCTGAACAAGTGGTGTCTGCGCCCTCTCTCAACGTTTTCAAAAGCAGGATTGACAAAGCATGGACAGATTATAAGTTTGCCTTGGACTCCGTCTGGTTTCAAGCACCCAAACCCGCGTGGGCCAACCTGTTAGTAGCTGAATGTGCAAATAATGAAGAAGAGGGATAAGCACTAACTGCAGAGACCGGCTGATAGGCGGCTAGCCTGACTACAGCTGTGCTACTAAAGTAAAGTAAAGTAAAGTAACACATTTAAACTCAGAAATTGTGCCCTCTTCTTATGGACTAGTTAACAAACGGGATCATCCAAAGGTAGACTTAACACCATCAGCCGGATCACTGAGTGCACTTATTTAAATAAATTGATTAGGCCTACAGAGTCTCTAGACTCAAATTCATCAGCCTCATCAGACCATCTGCACGACAAGATACACTAATGATACAGCCAGCATGCACTGTATGCAACTAAACTTGTTTTGGCCAGCGAGAGTTACTGCTTGAAGCTTTAGCTTTCGCAGGAGGCTTGTTACACTCACTATGGGATCAAGGCTATTAAGAGACTGAACTTCCACTTCATTTAAATGTAATTCCTAGTTCTTAAGCAGAAAAGCTTGAAAGATCAGTGGTTAAAAAAAAAAAAAAAAATCTAACACAGCAACAGTATCATGCAGCATGGTTGAATTTTGTCACCTGTACAGGTATGACCTGTCAAGTTTTTTCACATGTAGTAGTGGTGTGCTCCTCTTGTTAAGAAGTAAAGAATGTCATGTATAGTGGTTGAATGAGAATAAAGTAACTTGGGTGTGCATAATACAATATCTAGGATTTTAAAACCAAATTTAGTCCACCCCAAACTGTTCCAGTGTATTGCGGCTTGGCCAGTGTGGCTAGGGAAAGGCACATCATGGGTATGTCATGTCTGGCATATAGTCTCAGCCCAGTACTTACTCATACTTAAAAATATCCATTTAGCAAAGTTTCAAAGCAGAGTTTGTAGAGCTGTCTTCTTAGTCAATGATTGCTGAGAGAGAGAGAGCCCTGGCTACCAAAGCTGGTAGAGCATTCCAATGTAAGTTGGTAGCTTAGTACATTTACATGAGGGTAAAGAGGGATGCTTGTGTTGGGATGTGCACCAGTAATGGTTGCTCTGTGGTTGATTAGTTTATTTGATCATGAATTTTTTTGCTCCAAACTTGTTATTTTTTTTTTTCCAGAAGTGCCATTTGATGCAATGTTATCAGATGCACATAATACCTTGGATCAGCCCATCAAAGTCAATAAGAATGTATCTCGTTCACAGACAGAAACATGATTAAGTTACCAGTAAAAATAGAAACATCGCAGATAATCAGTGATGATTTGGGCATGGGATGGTAATAATGCTGAATTATTTGTTGAAAATATGTCCACAAAGTTTGCAACAGAATTTAATGATAAATTACCAAATGCAGATATTCAGACAATGAACAACCAGATTTAGAACATCGTGCTGTATTCTGCAGAAGAAACACTTGGAACATGAAAGTGTGCCATCTTTAGAAAGCAAGACAAATTTTGGTTTGATTGTGTAGAATTACTAGAAAGAAAACAAAATACATTCTGAAAATCAAGCAGGGTTTAGACAGTGTCATTCTACTTTGAATCATATTTTTGACTTGATTAATTGATATTTGTTGAGGAATAAACCATTTTTTTTGCATTTGTTTATTTCAAAGGTATATTAATACTGTTTACAGACAACCACAATGTGCTTAACTTTTGCAACAAGGTATTCAAGGTAAAGGTCTAACAGTGATTGTTAACATGCATGACAGAGTCAAGATCTGAATGCCGAAAGTGACCTGGTCATTTTCAATGTTTTCAATGGTGTCAGACCAAAAGAAAATGTTCTCTTGTTCTGTTTTCACTTTAACTTCATGACATCTTTTAAAGAATGATGTCATTATATCACTGTCAGGGTGAAAGATCTTGGTAACAGTAATTGCACACACATTTTTTTTTTAATATGTGAATGACACACTTTTACTAGTGCAGTCAACTCAAGAGTCATTTTGATTAAAGCTCTGAATTTACTTTTTTTTTTTTTTTTTTTTTTTTTTTTTTACAAATATTGTTGTGAGTGGAGACTTGATGTAAGTACATACAAAAATGTTTATATTCAGTATAAATAAGAATTGAAAACTTCACTTTAGATTTGAGGGCAACTGCATTAGGAAGTTGTTGATCGTCAAGAGACCTACAGGTTGTGTAGTCAAAGTGGAAATGCTTTAGATGGAAAGAAAGCTGTAAATGAACATGCATATAAGGCAATATTTTCTTTGATACAGGCATCAAGAAATCAAAATTACCCTCGTATGTCACTCTTGATTTATATCAATCAATTGTTGTTCCAGTTTTGGTGTATGGGTGTTGGCACGTGAAAATATTTCTAATTCTATTGTAGAGAAAATACAGATGTATAGACTAATACTTGAAGCAATTATTTTGACTGAAGAGAAATGTAACAAATTACTTATATACAGTGAAAACAAGAATGTCCTTTTCCCAGTCCATTTCAAACTAAGACTAATCAGATTTCAGACTTCTCATTTCTGGCCAATCAGAAAACAATCCTCCACATTTATAGTATATTATATAATTTGTATACCAAAGGGTAGTATCGATCAGACTGGATGGGTAATAGTCACCAAATATTAGATGATACAGGATTTGACTGTGTTAAGGAATTGCAGACACTTTTTTAAAACAGAGATTATATATCTTGAAATGTTACTGCCACTGTTAGTTTTAAAGACTGCCTTGAAAAGTTATGAAATGACACATGAATACTGTAATTGATGAGTTTCATTTCATCATGGATTGTCCCTGTTTTTCTAATGTATGTAAATGGTTAATAATCAAAAGGATGATATTTATGTCTGAAGTCTGTATTCTTGATTTTCTGCAGATAAACAAGCTTTATTAACAGTGGGTGAATTCGTTAAAAGTTGCTGTATCGCATAACACACTTGTAAATGAATGGTAGTATTTAACTAGACATTATTGATGCAGACATTACGTTAAATCTTGTTTTATTGTTCATTGTCTTGTTTTCTGAAATCCTCCACACTCCAATACAGCTCACAGGAAATTTGATCTTTAAATATTTTTAATCTTGTGTATGTTGTGTACATGTACGTGTGTGTGTGTGTGTGTGTGTGTGTGTGTGTGTGTGTGTGTGTGTGTGTGTTTCCAGATTCTGGGAAATGCAAAGGATATGGATACGTTCAGTTTTCAATGATGTAAGTATCCTCTTTTATCTATTTACCTGTATAATAAATGTTTAATGCTGTGTTTGTATGCTTGAAAGTTTGTAAATTTTATGGATATGTTCAGTTTTCAATGTTGTAAGTGCCCTCTTTGTATTCATTTACCTTTGTAATGAAGTGTTTGTAAGCTTGAAAATGTGCTGATTTGTAATGAATGTTTAAACTTTAATGCAGTGTTTGTAAGCTTGAAAATGTGTTAATTTTAGATTATTGATAATTGTAAAAACACATGTGATTTAGATTTGTAGTAAATGTCATATTTGTCAGAAACCTCAATCAGAATTGCAACAGTATAACCAGAATAGAGGTTTGAATAGAAGAGCTTTAAATCCGAAATTTAATCATTGCAAAAATCCTAGCTCCAGCAAATGCAGTTTGGTATTTTTCTTACGTGAGAATCAAAACATTACCTCATCACAGACTGACACTGAGAGAAAAGCATATTTGTTTTCATTTTGTGTTGTTTTTAATTCATTTGCAATTCACAATGTTCTTGACGCAATTTCGATAAACAGTATGATGTAAATCACTCTTTATTTGATAGAAACATTACAGTTTAGGGGTGTGTGAAAGACTTCAAACTATGTAGATTTTGTGGAGAAATTTAATACTTTTCTGTGTCGATCTAGCCTGTTTTAATATTGTTTTAATGCATTATACATACAAAAAATATTGTATGTCTTTAATGATAAAGTGATAAACATGACCTGCATGTGATTTTGTAAGTTGATAATATTTAACATGGTTGTCTAGAGCAGCTAAGCTAAGCTGGTTTGTCAGATCTTCGTGTGTCACATTTTGTTCTGATGCAGTTTTTTTTTTTTTTTTTTTTTTTTTTTTTTTTTTTTATACACACCATTTTATGGAAGTACACAGGCCAAATTCTCCACGCTTCCGAAAAATGAACTTTGTAAATGTTGGGTTTTTCTGTTGATGTGAATGCCATTTTCTAGTTTGTTTTTACTTAGAGAGATTTTTGGCATTGTAAGATAGATGAACATGAATGAGACCAGCAAATAAAATTTTCTAAGCTGTTATATGACTACAGGTGATTTTGATTATGTATAGATGGATATGTTTCAGTCGGAAGCTTATAGCTTTTAATGGGACTGTTGACAGCAAAGAAGTTTTCAAAAAAGACCACAGTTTTCCACAAATATTTTTTGAGTGTATGTGTGGGGTATCTCTTCCATAATCCATCAGCCATTCATTCCACCATCGTACACACAATCAGATTTGTCCTTTTGCTGCCTGAAGACTCCACAGGAGGCAGCTGCAGTAGGTTGTCATGAGATAACCCTTAACTCTCAACAGTTTTTGAGATTTTTGCATTTTGCATGACAGATATTCTTTTTCTCGTAACATTCTGCGCATTATTTCTAAAATAATAATTTTTTTGTGATGAATGTTATCAATTTTGGGTTTTTTTAAGCGATATATTGCTTCAGATAAAAAAAAAAATGTTGTTTGAATACCATGATTCCGGGAAGAAAACCATCGATCACAGGTGATCGAAATTCAAGGGAAAGAAGTGAAGAGAGTTAGAAGAGGCTGCACACTGGTCAGGTCACTTCGATGGAGTTCAGAGGTACTGGTCCTTACGGGGTGTATTCAGGACACCACCCAGTAGGCCATGTACGAATTATTATGATTACGATTTACGTATGTGTGCCTCTCTGGAGGGTGCCACCGTATCCATGCAGAGATAAGTCTCCATCAACTACCAATACTGACATCTTTGACATAAACTCGCCATAGGCATAGACACGGGAACAAAGTTAAAAAAAAACTGAGATCATTCAAGTGGTAGGCATGAGGAGCCACAGAACTTGAGGCTGTTTTTTTTTCTAAATGATGATCAGTGAGGATCTTGAATATGATACTATAAAGCTTGGCTCTGGTCTGGGACTATTCAGGGCTGCACTCAGTGCTTCCTTTTGTAAAAGTGCTTTTGAGCAAAACATAACTCTAACGTTTAAAGAGGTGTACTCCAACAGCAAATTTCAAGTGAACATATATGTGCTTTGGGTATTGTTATATTAGAATGTGTAATGTGCTTGATGATATTCATAATTGGTAGGCCTGGATGTGTATTCTGTAGAAACCTTGGGGTACGGTTTATTCAGCTCTGTGTGGACGAGCAGTTGGGTGACATATGATCGTGGTTTCTTTGGGATCATCAGAGAGGATGCGGTGAAGGCCAAAGAGAGCATCACACGTTGTGATGGGAGGAAAGTCATCATCTCATTTGCTGATGCCAAGAAAAAACCAGAAGAAGAAAAACAGAAGGAGGGAGGTGACAGTTCACAGGAAAGCACAAAAGAGGAAAGCAGTAAGTCATGATCCAGTGGTAGGGAAACTCTTTGAAATGTATCCATGACTGTTCCTTTGTATGTGGAATAGCTTTTGCATGGGCATGTTACAATTTGTTTAGCTTTTTTTTTTTTTTTTTTCTAATCGAGAATGTTCATAGAAAAAGAGCTGTTGGTATTCTTTTTACTACCTTAGTTTGTTGATTGAAATAAAACTTTATTTCAGTTATGATATGTAAGTCACCACTTTCTGTTCAGATTGGTCCAGCATTCAATTGTAAGCTTTATTTCTTTTTTTCTATAATGCAAGTTGATGCCTTCTGCTCAGTTTGTTATTTACACCCAATTCTTACTTCTGTCTCTTGTTCTGATTTCCCAGTATGCCTGTGTGAATGTATTCATTTCTCATAAAAAATCTCTGCATCTGTTTCATTCTCTCTCTCTGTGTCTTGGTTCTTTTTCTCAGTCTTCCTCATTTCCTCCTAATCCATCACTTTTGTGTAGATTTGCCAGAAGCAGCAGAACCAGTCCAGAAAAAACTCCAGAGAACTGAGCCTAAAAACAAAACACCAAAGCAGAAACCTCTGAAGAGATCGGATCATCCTCAGAAATCTGCCTTTCAAGGTAGGTCTGGCTAATGCTTGTACACTGGTTAAGGATTGGGCAAGGGAGGTGGTCATGAAGCTTGAATAAATTATACGCTGCAAAGAGATGTTTTCTTTCTATTTTTTTTTTCTATGTCGTTTGTGTTATGGTTTTTGTGTTCTGTCCTCCTCGCCTTTTTTGTGGGTGTGTCATGTTATGACACACACCCACACCCCCAGATGTATCCTTTCATACTCCGAGGACACAAGGAGATGTTTGCGTCTGGTCAACATGAGCCCACACAGGGGTAGAGCTGCCAATGGTTCAGTGTAGTAGTTTCAAGGAGGGTGTATGGGGCTGCTTTCTCATCTTCCATATCTCCTCCTGATGGCATTACTCCCCAACTTCTCGTTCAGCTCCTTCATGTGGTGACATGCCCATCATGCTCACCGGTCACTCTCTCAGCAGCAGCAATCCACAGGAGTAGTCGGCATCAGGTTGTCATAGGGCACCTCACCAGAGGAGATGCTTCACTGCTGTTGAGTCATTTTGGTGGTGCCTATCCTGATCCAACATACAGAGACACCACTCAGTACATTTTGTTTAGCCAGAGACCCACTTTGAATGATTTTTCTCCTCCTCTTGAGGGTGCGTACGCACACCAATACTGCCCTGAACTTTGATTTGAACTTGCCTTTGGTGTGGACATAGGGAAGACGTTTCACATTTTGATATTTTTTTAGTAGCAGTTCTGATTCAGAACATGGAAGACACAACCAACTGAGTGGTATAGATGAGAATCATTTTATTTTCTCCTCTTCAGAAAATGGTTGTGAATATCCTTTAGTGAGGGCCATTTATATATTTACAGAGAACTACTGTCACTGGTCATACTGCTGACAATGTTTTTGTCCCCAATCCAATATATGATAAGGGCATTTCGTGTTCCTTTGTGTACAAAACCCTCACTGTGTTCCATCAATGACACCAGCAAGCATCTGCCACCACTGATATAGTCTTCAGGCATGAAAAAATGTGGATGAGGGGGGGAGGTGACAGCATAGGCAGCACACAGAGGGCCACAGAACTTCAAAGACTTTTTTTTTCAGAACAAGGAAAGCTTTATGACCTTGTCATTGCATCTCATGATCTGTCTCTGGAAGATTTTGTGTGGTAATTGCCAGTCTGTAATACATTGTTCTGTATGATGTGTACCTCAACCAGAAAGGAGAGACTGTTGTACATTTTTTGTGTGCAGTAAATGCTGCCAGAATTTTGCTGATGCTGGAAGCAAAAAGCAAATCAGTTCCAAAGGGAAAAACTGAGGGCCAAGGACTAACAGAAAGAGAGTAAGAAAAGCAGAATGAGAATACAGAAAGCAGAATGAGAATAAGAAAAGCAGAATGAGATTAAGGAAAGCAGAATGAGAATAAAGAAAGCAGAATGAGAGTAAAGAAAAAACAGAATTAGAGTAAGGAAAGCAGAATTAGAATAGAGAAAGCAGAATTAGAATAGAGAAAGCAGAATTAGAATAGAGAAAGCAGAATGAGAATAAGGAAACCAGAATGAGAGTAAGGAAAGCAGAAATTAGTATGAGGAAAATGTTCAAGATTGTATGCACACGGTAAACACCCTGCACACTTCATCCCGTCCTAAATTTTCCTGCCCTTGCAGAAGTAATGTCGCTTTCTGGGTGAAGGTGATGTCTGTCTTTGAAGCAAAATGATTGTAGAGTTCAGTGCTGCATTATGACATATTTGGAAATCACCATGAATAAGTTCTGTAACTAGAGTTGTCGGAGACTCAGGGATTAAGGTCCAGTTACCATAATTTTTCTTAAGTGTCAGCTGAAACAGATCAATGGTTAATTACACTTACAGGTATTGAGATTAAATGAGGATGACATCTTTTTTTTTTTTTTTTTTACATTTGTATGTATATTTTGGAGTTTTACAGTGATCCAAGAGGATGAAAAACTAATTGTGATAATGGTAGAGAGTTTAGTTTTAGTTTTAGACAGGACTGCACTCTGCATGGACATTTCCTTTCTCAGTATACCAGGGTAACACTGTCAGATTTGATATGCAGACACCTGTGGTGTTTATTGGAATTTGGAGCAGTGCACCCATGAAGTGAATAATAGGGTATAGTTTGTGCCCATTCCAGCAAGCCCAAAGCACACTGTTGCCCCAGTGAGTATTCTTCAGTAGATTACTATTCCTCATCTAAGTACTGCATTAAATCAAGTGATTTCTTAAATGCTTGTCTGATTTGACACCTGTACATATATATTTTTTTTGAAGAACAACAAGTGACATTGCTGTCTTAGTAATAACATGATATTTGTCATGTGACATTCAAGTTTCTTCCACGAGCAGTTTTTCACTTTCTTTGGTTTGTTAAAATGAGTATAGATTTTCACTCTAAATAAAGCATTGTGTGTGTGCACACTCAGACTTGAGTACAAGAGTCAGAATGAGAACTGTTCTTCATTCAGGCTTTACAGCTTTTTAAGCTGTGGAATTTGCTTTGTTTAAAGGTCCTTTGCATTTTGCAGAAGTAAACTTAGGTGTAACTATGACTGATCTATCACTAATATATATTAGAGTTTGGACAGGTTTTAATTGCTGTTGATTATTTTTGTTTCATCTTCAGTGCAAGGAGTCACACATTAGAGCTCACTTTGAGAAGTATGGTGCCATTTCTGAAGTTGCAATTCCCCTCAAGAAAGGTATGTTGCATGTGATTACAACAAAAGATCCATCAGAAACATGTATGTTTATGACTGATGAAAATTTGTGTGGCTAAGTTGTTGTTTGTGTGTGTGTGTGTGTGTGTGTGTGTGTGTGTGTGTGTGTGTTGTGTATGTAGTAGTGTCAGTTTAGTTCAAATATATACTGCAAATTGGATTGTTATCATGGGAATCCAAGGGAAATGGGATGCCTTTATCTCTGCCTGGAGTGTCTTATAGATACTAAAGGTGCTGGGACATGTCAAATGGATATTGTCTAATTATGTTACCAGTAACTTGAGTAAGACTGTATGGTCTCAAAATCACACACAAAACACACATTCAAAATCCCAACCAGAAACAAGTACACACGAACTCCAAGAAAACTTGGCTTATTCTTATAAGTTGTATTAACTCAATTCAAGCAGCGGTACCTGGAAGGAAATACATTGCGTACATGTACTGATTGTATTGGTGATTTCTGTGTGTGTCTGCCAGGTTCCTTGAATCGGGGGTTTGCCTTTGTCCAGTACACAGACCTGCAGGCTGCACAGAGAGCTGTGGCAGAAATGAATGCTCAGGAGATCATGGGTGAGTGCCTCTCTCATGTAGTCACTTAGATCTTGGTGTGTTCGACTACCTGTTAGATCACACAGACTGAGTGAAGCCTATACTATATGTGTGAAATTTTACGAACACAGCTGATTTCTCTGATGCATTAAATCCAGTTGGCTGTCTTAGGATGATCATCTTGGCATATTTGAAACTAGCTAGACTTTTGACAGTGACTTGTGATTGGGATGGCGCATTTTAGTGCACCAAAAGAGGGTGTCTCTTTTTTTTTTCTGCATATTTTTCTCTTTTTATGACAGACATAAATGATTCATTTGCGTGGAATTTGACCTATATGAGCAGTAAAACAAAAATTAAAGTTTTAGACAATGTAGCGAGAGAGAGAGAGAGAGTTTGAGACGATGTGTTGAAAGTATCATCACCAATTTGCCTTCTGTTTCCAGAGGCATGGATGTGAAACTAAAACATTTCACTGGTGTATCTAACCTAGAGACTCAAGAGTGGCATATGAATGAAAACAGTTCTTTGTGAGGAAATGACACAAGAGATGATAGAATTATGTATTAATGTTTTGGAATTTGTGCAGCCAGATGAAAAACAGTAGGGGTAGGGTGGGGTGCAGGAAGATTAATTAGTGAAGAGGATGAATAGCTTTCTTTATTTCTTGCCTAGCATTTAAAGCCATATTCCAAGAGGGCTGTACAGATGTCCATCTTTGACTAGCATACTTCAAAAAGAATCTCAGTTTAGTTTTAGGAAAAAAAGCTTTTTTTTTTTTTTTTTTTTTTAAAGAAAAAAAAATGACGTGAAAGTTTTTCATGGTGTAATAATTCTGATGTTGGCATGAGTCTTAGTTAGCCCTTGGGGACTCTACACTTAGCATTCACATTTTATGTCACTTTCCGCGGGCTGCAGCTTCATCATGACTTAACCTTTTTTGTTTGTTTGTTTTTTTTTTTACATTACACAGCAAGGGTTGTAGAGCATGCATTGACTGTATGATGTAGGCATACAATTCTTCCTTTTGAGTTGAAAATGCCACTTTCTTTAAAAAAAAAAAAAAAAAAAAAAAAAAAAAGGGGAAACAATCTTTTCTCTTTGAAAGTTACGAGTTCAGAAGTAGATGGAAGTCTCATGGAGGAATGCTGGGTGGATTTTCATGTTTTGCAGGTCGTCCTGTGGCAGTTGACTGGGCAGTGGCCAAGGACAGGTTTATTGCTGGCTCCCAGCAAGAAGCTGATAAAGGTGTGTCTCCTTCACTGTCACTGGTGTCTGGCCTTGCAACTGTTGTTTTTCAGCCCTCATGCCGCCTCTGTGGTTGGTTGGGGTATAAGCAGTCTGACTTGACTTCAACTGGTGTTTAAAGACGTGAAGAGTTGATAGACTGGCAAAAAGCGCAGTAAAATGTGCTGACAGTGCATGTAGTTTAAATGTTCCTCCGTCTCTTCTAGAGGGATATAGATTCTTACAGAATGCATGCTGGAAGCTCTTCAGTAAAAAGCTAGAGGATTTTTGTGCAACTCAAAAAATCGGCCACACACCGAATGATACTATTTTAAGATGAAACGGCTTATATCATGTAAGGTCCATTACCTGTTTGATTTACAGACTTAAACAAAATGTTTAAAGCAAAATTTACTAATGACATGTGAAAAAAAAATCAAATATACGTGTACTTCTAAGATGTTAGCAGTTGAAAAAATTTTTGCCTGCTTTATCTGAATCTTCCCTGGATGAAATTTTAAATAATTCCTCACTAATACGCGACATTGGATTACCATTAACTTAAGAGTCCGATTTTTATCTACCTGTAATGAAATACAAATGTTGGGTCTCTTTGTGTTTGATGTTACATGGTTTCTTTTAATTGTTGCTGCATTTTTTTTTTTTGTTGTTGTTTTTCACAAAGCGTGCATAGACATTAAATTGAAGACTACATACACACACTTGAAGACTGTCACTACTCTCTCTCTCTCTCTCTCTCTCTCTCTCTCTCTCTCTCTCTCTCTCTCCTGTCCCCCTCTCTCTCTCTCTCTTCCCCCAACTCAGGTCATGTTAAAGCCTTTATCTTCAAATTACTGATCGTTCCCATACTAATGCTTGATGGAAACGCATCCTGTGTCCATTGAGCTGACAGGCATGGGGAGTGGGTGATGTTAAGAGGTCTCCTTTCTGAATTGCAACAAATTAATGGATCTTGCATGTTGTGTTTGTGGGTAGCATCTGAAGAGACGGAGAAAGACAACGGTGTGCAAGATGGGGAACCCTCAGATGAGGAATCATCAGGTACACAACTAACTAATATTCACATGCCGTTATCAGTTTTCTACGCTGTCATCTGGTCTGTGACAGTTCTTTGCACATGCTCATGTATATCTTTTTCCAGGAGCAGCAGCTATGTACAGTCATATGTTCACAGTCAATCCCACACTCTGACAGATTTCTCATGGCCATAAAACAAACTTGGATGCGTTGCAAATATGGTTTACAGCATTCTGCCAAACTGTGTCAACACAACATGTACCAAATTTAAATGTTAATCGTTTAGAGCACCAGACAAAACTAATAATACTGGAATAGTACTTAAGGCAAGCTATTAAGAAAAAAAAAAAACACTAGATCTGCAAGTCTACTTGCACCAAGTTATGTAGAAAAATCTGGCAGCGGATGTAGTCTGATGTTTAGGTGCTTGTTGCATTTTGTTTGATGTTTAGGACATTGTCACTCACTTGCACTTTGATGATGTGTAGGACATTGTCACTCACTTGCACTTTGAATATGAGGACGTTGATCTGATCATTGATGTTGACTCACCACATCTTGGTCTCTGAAGTCATTGCCACTTGGTCAAAATCTGTTTTAAATGTTCATTGCAGTTAGTACCCATGTTTAATTATATTGTCTTTGTCAAGTTAGCGATGCTTGGGGAGTCAAAATCTGTTTTTAAATGTTCCTTACGGTCAGTAGCCATGTCTTGGTTGTCATTGTCAATTTAGCGATGCTTGGCCTGCTAAATCATCCGTAAGTATGTTGTGTGGACTGGCCTTTATCACTATCACTTATCATTTTATTTTTGCCAATCATATCTGATACAGGGAGAAAAAAGAAGAGCTTATGTAGCAAATTGCAAATGACGGCTGCAGGGAGTTACAGCTCATTCCTCAGAAAGTCTTAATACTCAACCATTCCCAAATAAGCAATAAGGAAAGAAAAGTAGAGTCTAAACACTCAACCATTCCCTAATAACCTGTATGGAAAGGATAGATCTTAATTTAATTACCATTGTGTGTGTGAATGAGTGAGATGTGTGTGTGTGTGTGTGTCTGTGTGTGTCTGTGTCTGTGTGTCTCTTTGCTAGCAGGTCATTTCAATTATGCTGAACTCTGGAATACTGTCCTGTGCTTGCAGTATATTTCTGTCATGCTGAAAAGCAGATCATGTTCTTTTTTATGGCAAACCTGCGACTGAGAGTATTAAAATTATCAAGAAATAATAGGCCTTCAAAATCCCATCAATTTTGTGAAATCTTTCATAAGGAATATATAAAGGCATCAGATAGTTGGAAAATGTATCTTAAGGAATCTTTTTATCTATTTCAGATGGGAATACAAATGAAAAAGAACTATTGATATATATATAGGGGGGAAAAATTAATGAAGAGGAGAAAGGAAAAAAGGATGCTCTGTGTTGCCTTCAGTCTCCCATATAGGAGGTACATTATATGATTTCTTGAAAGCAGCAGTATTAAAGATAAATTCAATTAACAATAAGAATTAGGATATTCATGTTGAGGTGTATTCATGTACCAAATACTGTCCTGTGTGCAGTTTCAGAAGAATCAGATGAAGAAGAGGATGATGAAGCTGAAAGTGACAGCACAGGTCAGGAGGATAACCTATCATTTTCACACACACATTATATGCACACACACACACACACACACACACACACACACACACACACACACACACACACACACACACACACACACACACACACACACACACGAAACATGCTCGTGCACACACACACACACACACACACACACTTTTTGAATTATTTTATTATACATTTTTGTTTATTTTGAAAATATCAATATACATAAACCAGATTGATAGGGACAACAACAAAAAAGTTTTTATAGAATAAAGAAATGGATATTTATTGGAATAATGGGTAGGTAAACCTAGTTTACTTGTCAGTCTGTGTTTTAAACACTCCATGGTAAAATTTATTCTCTCACCGCTCGTGATATTCATATGACACTCTAACTAGTTGTGATTTTTTTTTATGCCATATTTTTTTCCTGTGTCAGTCAGTGATTTATATTTACTGTACATAAATATATCAGTTTAATCCATACATATGATAAAATGAGCATTTACATGATATTCTCTTTGAAATGAACTTCTACACTGTCTGTAATAACAAGAATGATTAGTTTTGCAGAACTTCTTATTATAAACACATTTGTAGTGCATAATGTGTAATAACCATTACATTTGTGATTATCTAGCAATGATTGTTGAACATTTCTACAAAGTGTTTCCCCACAACGAAATATTTTTGAGTCGTAACACAGTTATGCTCGCTTAATTAGAATTTGCTTTGTCTAAAGAATGCCAGGCAGAATGCTATATGCTATGCTGCTGACAGATAAATTTTACAGAAATCTGAACACTTTCGGAGAATATTATCTTTTAGTATGAATGATACAGATTGATCCAAAGTCATTTCATCTTATGTTTAATCAAAACAGACTAAGTAAGTAAGTTTCATAGAATTCATCTGTATTTTAAGTGGGACACTGATCCTTATTGAAACAAAGTATATGTTTGAAGTTTTAGTCTAATTCTTTTATGATCATCACATTTTCATATTATTCCCAGATTTTACAGCCATAAATTAAAAAGAAGAAACATTATCAGCTGAAAAAGGATCCTAAGCTGTAACAAAAGATTTTAGCACACACTGATTCATTACAAATATGCAGCCTTACACATTTGCATGCATGCAAAAAAAAACAAACAAACAAACAAACATGAAACAATGAACACAGGCAGATGAATATATGATTGTGAAAGGAAAAGAAATAATGTAAACGAAAAAATATGTGAGTATTGAAGTCGCCAGACCAAGAGACTATCAGACAGTCAATATGGTCTGTTTGAGAAAAGCCATCAGACAGCAAAATATTCTTTGTTTTAGAAAGAACATCATACAGTTTGTGGTGTGTATCGGAGACCATATCAGATGGCGTCCTCCAGGCTTGAGAGAGACAGACTTTTGCAGTTTTGGTAAGAACATTTAGCAACACTCGGAGAGACACATGCATGAAGTGAATGAAACGTGACTGCTCCCAGTCGTCCCTTTTAGCCCACAATAACCTCAATTCTGGGTATGACAGGCTGGGGTTAAATTGAAAAAACACACAGATAAATACCTCTGATTGGAAATGAAACCATGATCTCTCAGAGAGGTAACCTCAGCACATTGCCGGGTGGTTTTAGAGTTCCTGTTTGTATTGTTATGATTGATATGAATATGTCAGTTGGTGCAGATTCTGAAGAATCGGAGGAGGAAGACGATGAGGAGGAGGAGGACGATGATGAAGATGAGAATGAGCTGGACAAAGATATTGAAGAGGAAAATAAAAGAGGTTTGGATGATTACTTACCTAGTTTCATTAAAAAATGTCATATCTTACAGTGTCACTGTTTGTATACAAGCTTAATATCTATGATTTCTTCTGACAGTAAAACACAGTTTAAGCAGTTTAAGCCAGCGGCATGTATAGCACTCTTTTAGATTGACAATAATTTGTCAGTTTTGACCTTTATACATCAAGTGCTGAGAAATTATAAAAATGAACACTTCAATTGTTTCCGATGAAGCCATAATGATCCATTACAGTGAGCATTTTCACCTGTAATCAAGGATAGAGGAAGTAATCAGCCAGTTCGTGGCACTGCTTAACTTCTCTTGAATATGAGAAGTATTATGGAACAAGTTTGCTGCTCAATGCAAGTTATCCCAATCCATCTGATGCAGCTCTTCACTCCCTCTCTTGTAGTGATTGTCAAATACACATATCAACACCAGGGACCTTTGGGTTGAGCTGGCAAGGAGATTTTGGCGAAGACAGGAACATTTTCTGTTGGAGTGTCTGCTATCCTCACGGTGGAACGGGGGAGGAAGTTGCGCTGTGTAGTGCCCACATTATGTCAGTGTTTTTCTTTTTCACCGGTTGTTTGAACATCATGCATTCTCTGCAATCTCAGACAGAAGACAAATGTTATGTATCTATCTTTAGTCTCCAGTAACTCTCTCTTGTGACTGGAGTACCTCAGTGACACATCATATACCTGTTTTAAGGCAAAACTTTGTAAAATTGATTAACATAAGAGTAAACCAGGCAGCCCCACAAGTTATTTCAGTTTTCTGTCCATAATGCAGCATTTAACAGGAAAGAAAAAAAAAGCATGTTAACTTTTTTGTACAATGCTGCCCGTACTGTAGTTGCACAATGTGTAGATCTGTTTTCAGTAAGTATTGCAAGTCTTGAGAGTAGAGCTTTCAGAATCTTTCATGAAAACCAGCGATCACTTGAAGTGGAATGAAAAGGGATCCAGACATTATTTTTACTTTCTTGCACCCAAGAACTATTGAGTAGTTTACTCAACGAGCTGAAAATTGAGTATGCAATGGGTGCAGGGCTTTTGCTTTAAAATCGTACAATTATGGATCTTTCATTGATGACCACAACTCCACAAGACATACCGTAGAGTTTTGTTAATTCGTGTTCTGTTTGATTCATCTGTATCAAGTTGTACAAGTTGTTTGTTGGAAGTCACATGAAGACTGCATCGGTACTTTTTTCATCTGAGTTAGTCATTTCACCATTTGTTCCTTTCTTCTTATTTTTCTTCTCTCTCTCTCTCTCTCTCTCTCTCTCTCTCTCTCTCTCTCCCACTTTCTCTCCATCTTCTCACTCTCTGATGTGGTAAGACATGTTGGATAAGTAGAAACAGTTAGTTATGATTTGCAAAAAGTTGTGAGAAACTTTCCACTGTAAGCTATAGAGTAATTCTTGATTAAGAGAAAAAAAAAAAAAAAAAAGCATCTGTAAAGTGAGTGATGTAAACAGAGTGACTGTAATGGAGAGCATCCATAATCTACTCTGACTGTTAAGAACTTCAGTTTAACATTCAGAACTGGAGTTGTTATCCAAAATCTTGTCACATGCAAACCAGCTTGATTCAGTGCAAGGATGCATTTGATGCACATCAAGTTTGGTACGATTGATGCACCCCTAATATATTAATTTTAATACAAGTTTGTGAAACATTTTCAGCTGTTGAACAATTTCTGAGATACTGTTTTAAGAACATACAGCACATCCATAAATGAATACTGTGATTTGAGTTCATCCCTCATGTAGAAACAACAGAAACTATGGGCAAGTAAACCAGGTATTGGAAGGGAGCGTGGAAGGAGGATGTTTGAGTTGCTTTAAGTTTTGTTGGCTTGTCAGTGAAGACATTTCCAGGTCCAGTGAAATGATCCACTCTGCGACCTCCATGGTGAAATAGTGTGTGAATGCTATATGTACATTTCAGGAAAGATGAAGATGGCCAGGAAGAGTGATGTAGAGGAAGGCAGAACTCTGTTTATAAGGTGAGTTTGAAATATATATATAAAGTAATGGTTGATAGTACTTATACAGCACCTATATCCTTAGAGACCACATTTTAAGCTCTTTGACAGTCCACACACAACACCTTGGTTGAGCCAAATGAAGAGCTGCATGCTGGCACTAAATATTTATTTCCTGTGTTGTTCAGTGGAATTTAAATTGCTCGTTCCTTAGATTTTTCATGGAGGATGAATGGTGTGTGTGTATGTGTTAGCCTTCTCTTCCGAAGGTTGGTGATGGGATTTTTATGTGCGTGCAAGATGTTCTGCATATGTTCATGCATGTACCCTTGGCCTATAGTCAACCAATTTCAACTTTGAGGGGAAGATCCCTCTGTACCAAAACAGCCCAGTGGAGATTTGAAACTGCAACCCACACATTCGCCATGATCATGCGTGAGCGTCTGTTCCTTTAGGAACTCCATACTGACCTGTTCCAGCCCTAACTCCTGACCTATTCCAGCCCGCCCCACCTCCATACTGACCTATTCCAGCCCTAACTCCTGACCTATTCCAGCCCCACCTCCATACTGACCTATTCCAGCCCTAACTCCTGACCTATTCCAGCCCGCCCCACTCCATACTGACCTATTCCAGCCCTAACTCCTGACCTATTCCAGCCCCACCTCCATACTGACCTATTCCAGCCCTAACTCCTGACCTATTCCAGCCCCACCTCCATACTGACCTATTCCAGCCCTAACTCCTGACCTATTCCAGCCCCACCTCCATACTGACCTATCCAGCCCTAACTCCTGACCTATTCCAGCCCCACCTCCATACTGACCTATTCCAGCCCCAACTCCTTACTGAACTATTCAGCCCCAGCTCCTTATTGAAGTATTCCCAATTCTATATGTACTTTCTTTTAACAACATGTCTTAAAGTAATGCAGGCTAATAGGGCATTAATCTCACCTTCCTCTGAAAGGAAACCCTCATCCTGGGAAATGGAAATGAATTAGTTTCTTATTGTCAGCAACGGTTATATTGTGGATTACACGCTTTGACACATACATTTGCATTTATATGCTCATATTTTATGGACCCCCCCTTAAAAAGCGATATAAATGAACAGAATCATCAGTGAATATCGCTCATTGTGAAATTTCTCTCAGGAATGTTCCCTTTGAAGTGGAGGAAGAGGAATGGAGGAGGAGGCATTCCAGGAGTTTGGAGACTTGGTCTATGTACGTCTTGTCATGGACAAGCTGACAGGACAGCCTAAAGGTTTGGAAATTTCCCTTTAACTTATCTTTCAAACTACTTTCCCTCTTCCTGTTTCTGTATCTCCTTCACAGTCTTTTTGTCTCTTATGTACTGTCTCTCTTTAGTTTTGCTTATTTTTCTTTTTCCTCTTTTTTTGTCCTTGCAGTATGTCTGATTTTGTAGTGTTTTTTTTTTTTCTTAAATGTGTCTGTGTCCTTTTGTCTGAGCACAGTTTACAATAAAGCGAGGAGACCTTGGGCACGAAAACCAATCCTTTCAGAGGAAAGTTATAGAAGTTTTAAAAGATGTTTGTACCTTGTTTTCTGTATCTGTGTGTCCCTTGTGTCTTTAACTTGCACTCTGTACATCTCCGAATTAAGTCCTCACACAAAAAAAAAGGTGTGTATGAGATGTTCAGGGTCATTACCTTTGGACAGTGAAGATGAATAGGAAATGTTGCTGTTGACCAGCATGTGCTCAGTCTTCATCGTGACACAGAAGGAGTCCTTGGTTTGGTACTAAAACTATACAGCTGTCTCAGAGAGTCATGTTAGGAACGATAGTCCATTGTGATCCATTGTGTGTGGCACTAGGCTGTTCAGACTAGCAACAAGCTATGAACAATCGTGATAACTTGGCGGAAGAACAAAGCTTGATGTGATCAGTTGGATCATTATGAATGCATTCAAACCACCGGAAAATTTTAACTTTTGCAACCGGTATAAGGGAGAGTAGTTAATGAGGAGAAGGGGGGGTAGTGGGATGAGATGGGTCAATGGCTGCTTTGATGCAAGCAAACTGGATAAGGAAGAAATCAAATCAAATCAAATCAAATCATGTTGCTGTAAGCCCTGCCACATTAGTAGAGGAGCTGGAAAAAAAAAGAAATAATTTGTCCCCATCCAGCAAAAATTTTGGAGAGGAAGAAAAAAATGATTATTTTGAAATAATTCTGCCGAAGTTTGATGAATTCATTATTCTAAAAGGAAATGTATTTCATGAAAGAGCCAAATTTCATGCAAGAAAAGGGAACTGGGACATAGTGTCCAGAGTACTTGGGTGTAGTGTATAAAACTGATGATGATGCTGAATTCTGAAGATAAAAAGGGTTTGGTTTCTTGTAAAACTCTCCAGGAGTGTCCTACTGTTAAAGGGATATAACCATGCAACGATCCACCTACAGGATCATTGTAGTGTGCCAGAGATATGCTCCCAGTGACTCATGTATGATCAGCAATACTTTTTAACAAGATAGGGTGCGGTTGGGTGGCAAGTAATGCCGTTCAGACCAGCAGCGAGCTACAGATGATCATTATTGAAAGTCAGCACAACAGTATGAATAATACCATTTGTGATCAAAAACATCGGCAGAAGTGGCAGCAGCAACATCGATGCAGGGTCTTTGCTGTGTAGAGTGGCCTCAGGATGACCTGTCGTGATAGTTCCTTCTGGACTGCAAGGTGGTGTGGATGTGTATTGGGGAGGCAGAACGAGAAGCCTAGGAGTGATTCCACTGAAGGGACAGTGTGAATTGGACAGCACATAAAAAAGAAATGGTTGAGAAAAAAAAACACAAACAGATGTTGTACCAGTGGGAAGGATCATAGGAGTTTATGTTTTAACTATTTTTCTGGTGTCCCACCTTCTATGTTCTCTCAACTGCTTTATGCTCACAGGTAAAAAAATATCTAAAATGGAAAAAAGATTTATGAAATGATGCTTTTTTTTTTTCAGATCTCTTTCTCTGTGGGTCCCCACTTTAAATGACATGTGATCAACTGTGTCAGTCAGTTTGCTGTTTCATCTTTCCGATTCGTTAATCTGTGTGAAATTGTGTGTTGGTCAGGGACGGCGTTTGTGCAGTTTGTGGACAAAGAGTCTGCAGAACAGTGTCTGGCCAAAGCACAGGGGTCTGACAAGGTGAGATTGTCGCCATGTTCAGTTGTGTTCTGTGACCTGTAAACATTACAATACTCCTGCCTGTTGAAACCGCTTGTAGGATTTGTTGTCATGAATTTAGAATTTCATCTGCTATTTTAAAAAAAAAGAGCTGTATATGACAGCCTAAACAATTCAGACAGCTGTTTGATTTTTAGTTGACAGTTTACGAGGTCTGGTTTGATCAGGTTTTCATTAGAATGTCAGAGGCCACATAACTTGCATGTCTTTATTTCAAGTTTTCAGGTTGGTCTTCCTCCCGTCAGTGTTCATGCCTTTATCAGTTTGTTACTGCCATGGTGGGATGATTTCTGAAAATGAAGTAATGGGGTGTGGGTGTGTGTAACTGTGTGTGTGTGTGTGTGTGTGTGTGTGTGTGTAACTGTAAGTGTGTGAGCGTATGTGTGTATTGTTGTGTGTGTGTAACTGTTAGTGTATGTGTGTGTGTGTGTGTGTATGTGTGTGTGTGTGTGTGTGTGTGTGTGTGTGTGGAGTTGTGTGTGTGTGTGTGTGTGACAACATTTTTCTTATATTCATGAATAAAGGATGTCACTGTGTTGATTTTTGTGTGCTCCTGTTAAATGTGGTTTTATTTTGTGCATGTGCAAAATATGTACAAATCAATTCATCATATCATACCTTATGACTTTTTAGTTTTAAGGTATGTGCAGCAGGGCTAGTTTTACCGCCAGACTGTCCACAGCAGTATTTTAAAGTAGACAGAGAATTTCTGTGTCCCATTTTCTCACTGAGTATCCTGATACCTGCTGTGTGTTTTTTTCCCCCACAACTTTTCTTTTCTTCAAGAATTGAATTGCCAGGATATATGAAATTCAACGATTTTTGATTACAAACTAAATGATCGCACAATTAAGAATGAAGTCAAGGATGGTGAAAATGGCCTGGTGATTGCATTATCAGAAGATCTAGGTTTGCGATAAAAAAAAAGTTTGTTCAGTTAGGAACAGCATGAATGTTATTTTGATGACTGTCATATAACCGTATGTTGAAAAGGGTTAGGTAAGTAACTTAGGAAGGAAAATCATTGTCATCATCATCATCACCATACCTTTGATGTTTATCATTTTTCTGTTGTGCTGTTTTTTTTTTCATTTGTGTCGTGTATTTTGAATAGCGCGGTGTTGTGTGCAGGATGGAGCCATAGTGGTTGGAGGGAGACGGTTGGTTGTGGCGCAAGCTGTGAGCCGTACACAGGCACAGAACCAGAAAGCAGACGTCAAAGAGAAGAAAGACAGTCGGAATCTCTTCCTTGCAAGAGAAGGCTGTAAGACTTGGTCATGTAGTGTAATGTGTTGTGTTATGTTGCACAGTATTGTGCAGTGTTTTATGCATCACAGTGTGTTTGATTGTATGGTACTCTATTGTATTGGGTTGTTTTTTTTTCAATGTATAACATTACATTGTAGGCTAAATCGTCATTTGCCCATTGTTTGGCACTTGAAGCCTGCATGTGAGAGATTTATGAGATGAACGAGGCTCTATGATACCCTCTCCTGCCCATCTTTCCAGCAGAAAGTAGCTGACTGGCCAAACTGCATGAGGGGTTATGAATGACATTGCATTACTAGGTGGGCAGGCTGGGCTTACAGCTTTGGAGGACAACTCAGATTCCAGATCCAGAAAGATGGAGCCTGCCAGGCAGGCTGTTTAGCAGAAGGAAAAGTCCAGTTTCAAACCCACAAGGTGCTGAGGCGTGCTGGACAGACTCAACATGTGAAGGCCAGGGTCAAGGTCATGCTAGCATGTTCAACAATGGTGGCCCAGCTTGTGTAACTGGCCCCATGCTTCCAGCAACAGCTTTTGAACCAGAAGCCAGCAGGAGGAAACTGATGTGAAAGGAACAGTCTTGTCATTGCCACAGCTGTCACAGCCCTGTAAGCCGCAGTGAAGAGCCCTCTGCGATTCAAGTGGGTTTGATTGGTGCACAGTAATCTTCATGCAAAACCTTGGCAGTGGTGGCGGGAATGAAAGTTCAGTAGTGATGGAGAAGGTGGCAGAACAACAGACAGAACGAAAATACTGACAGTCACAGTCTGAACCCTGCATGGAGGAAGATCAGTTGTGTAGGTGGTATGTTGCTAAAAAAAAAAACAGTAGTATGCTGCAGCACCTTGATTGACCAAGCAGTCCTCTTTGTGGATGTGCTGCAAGCTTTGACTGGAGACTGGCCTGGAAAAGCTGGTCCAAACAAAGCTTTTTTTCCCCCTCACCTGATTGACGAGCTATGATCAAGGAGCATCTCACCAAGAAAGAAGGGAAAAAGAGGAAAATGGACATGGTGACAGTAGAGTGCCAGGACACACAAGCCATGCAAGATTTAGATGACAGTGACACCTCAGAGATTGTCAGTTCTTATTGCGAAGGAACTAGCCTAGCTTGGTATTGACATTGCTGACTTCAGCAAATTTGATAATTTATGCAGACCAATGTTCCTTGATTGAACAGATTGCTTTCTCTACAGTGAATAGTAAAAATTGCAGACTTCCAAGCATGGCTTTATGATTAGAAGTTCCATTGCAGGTAAACTACAGAACTTTCAAGTCAGATGCTCTGACTGTCCTGTGTCTCTCCACTTTTCATTATGTTACAGTCAGGCCCCCAGACTCTTATCAGTGGATTTGCCCCACCCTGCGAACTCACCCTGCCACAAAAGCGTTTTACACAGGATTGAGAACTCTCTTTGTGAAAGTTAAGAGCACAGACAAGGTCCTCATTTATGGGCGACTTCAGTGCCCAGGCAGGCAGAGAGGCAGAGACTGATGTATCATAGGGAGTCCTGTGCCAGTGCAGTTGGACACTGTGATGACAGCCAGGAGGATGGTCTGAGGGATCTGTGCAGAGGAGGGACTGAGCATCACCTGCACTCTTTTCTGGCAGAAAACCCTCCTGAGACAACCTGGAGGCATCCACACTTA
Source organism: Conus betulinus (assembly GCA_016801955.1). Lineage (NCBI taxonomy): Eukaryota > Metazoa > Mollusca > Gastropoda > Neogastropoda > Conidae > Conus > Conus betulinus. The sequence goes on along the minus strand of JADBJO010004391.1, from coordinate 51,291 downwards.
AAGCATTGTCAGTATTTTCTCATAAAATAGGAATTGAAAGGAAACTTCCATTTCCTTATCAGGCTGTCCATGAATTTTACCCAGTCCCAAACAGACATCTGAAGCCAGACCCCAGCCAGCTGCCAAGACTGCATCATCACCACACGATACAATGTCCAGTCCACCACTGGAAAAACCTGTAACAAATTACTGGTCCACGGTGGACTCGGTGCCTCACACACAGACACAAACTGCAAGTTGCAGGCCCTTCACCCCAGCTCCGCCTGTCAGACCATTGGAATGAAAGAACTGCTCTGTAAGTCTCTCCTGGCTTTAGAACATGAGTTAGAAGGTGAATTTTAAGGGTTGTGTGAATTAGGGTTTTTTTTCTTCTTCTATTTTTTTTTTTTTTAATGACTTGTGAGTTGACTTCAACTCAGCATCAGCCCTGATGTGGCCTTTGCAGTTGGCTGGGCTACAAGCAACATTACCTTACCTTACCTCGGAACACGAGCACAGATCAAAGTCTCTCCAGATCAAAGTCTCTCCAGATCAAAGTCTCCCGTTTGACTGTCAGTGCACAGCATATCGAATAGCTTTGATTTTGCAACTGCAGCAAACCAGCCCAAGTCCTGTTTCACATACTTGGAGAAATCTAGTCTCCCAGAATAAATTGCCAGGCCAAAGATTCTGAGTACAGACTAAACATCTGTCTGAAGGTACAGAACTCTTAAACCCAGAAGACTGGAGATCACACATTGTCAGTGGATGACCTCTTCTTGGTAAAAAAAAAAAAGAAAAGAAAAAAAAAAAAAAAACCCTCCTGAACAGTTGATTCAGAATGTTGTCTGCTTACAAAAATGAAAAAAAAAAAAAAAAAGGTAGGCAGATGAACCTGTAACTCCTATTCAAATGGTCCAGCCAACCTTTTACTGACCAAAGGGACACAGTGTGCACACACAGTTGGCAGACATCTATACCAGCTGAGCTAAAAACAGAAAGCACACAACATGGTGATCAGTAGAAATGAAAGAATGGAGAGAATGTGCATAGAGAAGTCCAGAGTGTGACTGTCATGTCATATAAAAGATGAGCACCTGGTTCGCCTTGAAGGTCCTTGTATGATGCTAACCTGGGCCCAAGGATCTTGCCCTGTTGGTTGCTCAAGAAAAAAGGCCAATGAGTCGTGGGTGAAAATGCAGAGTGTTGACACTAGCTTTTTCATTTGTTTGTTTTATTGTTGTTGTTGTTTGTTTTTGCTTTTTATAGAGAACATCTCAGGATCTGTTTAGAAGTATTGTTCAGCTTGATAAATTGTTGTATCCTGAGAGGTTGAGATTTGAACTTCTAAGTTTTGCTAATGCCGTTTTGTGTGTGTGTGTGTGTGTGTATGTATGTGTGTGTGTGTGTGTGTGTGTGTGTGTGTGTGTGTGTGTGTGTGTGTGTGTGTGTGTGTGTGTTTGAGTGTGTGTGAGTGTGTGTGTGTGTGTGTGTGTCTTCTTTTTGTTTTTAATCCCAAGCTAGATATGAAACAGGACTCCTTGAGGAGATGATCGTTACCTCTTATGTTGTGATAATAATTGTCAGATGTGGGTGTTGATGATGAATACAATGTGGTGTTGATGCTGTGTGGGATGGATATGATGACGGGCAGTGATACGTGCCGGAACACAAGCTGCAGCAGGGGTATCTCAGGAGGACATGAAGAAACGAATGAAGGCAAGTTCGTCTCAAACAATGTCTGAATGTGTCTCACTAGTAAGACTGAAAAGTACAGCTGAAAATTCTGGGATGTTTGTCATGAACTAATACTGATATGTTCATTGTTGTTTTTGTTCTTTGTTGTTTTGGTTGATTAATGTCATCAGTTTATTTATCTCGTAGTTGTCCAAACAAATGCCTTGTTCTTATGTAGAATGGATCTGGCCTTAATAATTAAGATTTCTGAAAAAAAAAAAATTACAGAACTGCGTTAAATCCTGTTTCTCAATATGCCCTCGGTATTCGATCAGTCTCTTTGGCTGATCTTCACAGAAGATCTGGGTCACATCCATTTGTGAGATGTTGTCTTTAGTGTCCTTCCTTTTCTTGACATGACTCATGTTTCCTTGACTGCTTCAGAAAATCTTGATTCTACATTTGTCTTGTTTTCATATTCATTTTTTTTTTTATTGATATTGTCAAAGGATAGTATCAACGCTTCTTGTGCTTTATATCATTTAGTGTTTCTTTCTGATGTTCAGACCTCCTTTCTTTTTATAACACCAAGTCCTGGTCACATTTTGCCTTCAAGTGGTCTGAAAGTTTTACTTGGTCCCCCCAAACTCAGGTCTCTTTCTTGCCTTTGATGTTGTCAGTATCTGGCACCTTTCAATCATCTTCAGCTGCTGTAATGTAATGTAATGTAATAAAGAGAGTGACTGTAACTGAGAGCATGAAACGACTGTAAAAATTGTTCCACAGTAAACATGGCAGTAATTCAAGAAACAGCATGTAATGGGGATACTGTAAAGAAAGTGATTGTAAAACAGAGTTGATAACTTCCATTTGTCATTCAGAATTTGGGTTGCTGTAGTCCAAAATGTTGTCACATGCAGACCAGCTTGATTCCATACCTTGACATATTTGATGCAAGGAATACATCAATTTTGATACGTGTACATTTTCAGCTGGTGCACAGTTTCTGATCCATTGGTTTCAAGACATTTTGCACAAACACAAATGAATGCTTGGGTTGTAGTTTGTCCCCCACTCCAGAGAAGGGAAGAGAGGAATGCCAATGATTTGTAAGGGAGAGCAGGGACTGAATCAATCGGAGTATCTTAATATTTTAGGCATGGTTACTTTTATTCCCTTCATCGAAGAAGTAATCCAGGCATACTCTGTATGCTTAATAGGCCAAGCACATGATGCATCTAAACTGAATTTGCTCCTAGTACTGAATTTGCTCCAGAGTTTCAGAAAGACAGATTTACCTCACTAAAAACTGTAGCACTATTTCCCACCTATTGGTTTGTGTTAATGAAGGTGGAGAGATGAAAGAATGTGCAGAGATTCACAAACAAATGGATGTGGTGTATGTTTTGGGGGGGGGGGGGGGAGGGGATGGAGATCAGCAGAGACAAAGGGAATAATGAGGGACAGGATTTAGTGCCTTCTACTGTATGTGTGCTTAGGTATTCTTATGTCAAGAGCATATCTACACCAAGTAGGATAGGCACTTGTTTAGTCAAGTAAGTATTTGTAAAAAACTTATTTCAGTTGTAAAATGACATTTAAGGCATTTTGAAAGCTTCAGAGTAAAATAGGGATGCTGACACATGGAATGGAAGCACATATGCAATAGTTTACTCTAGATTGGAAAGGGAAGTTTTAAAACCATATTTAGAAAATGTAGGATTAGTTAATAATTTTTTTTTTTCGTTCAACAGGGAGGAGTTAATGAAGAAGGTATTTCTCTGTGTGCATTTTTCAAAGTCAGAGATCAGGTCTTCCACACACATACGCGCACACACACACTCTACTCTCTTTCCCTCTCTCACACACACATACACACACACGCACGTGCGCGCACACACTCACACACACACACACACACACACACACACACACACACACACACACACACACACACATGTACACACACACACACACACACACACACACACACACACACACACACACACATGTGCACACCCACACACACAGCACACAGAGGGAAAATTATTCCGAGTTGAATATATGAATGTGTTGCTTTTTTCTCTTATCCACAGATAGAACTAGGGAAGTGAGAGAAGTTAAAGAACACAGACATCTTTGTATCTGAACAGTAAATATGAATGTGTTGCTTTTTCTCTTTTCCACAGATCGAATTAGCGAAGCGAGAGAAGTTAAAGAACGCAAACATCTTTGTGTCGTCCACACGATTATGTATCCATAATCTGCCACCCAAAGCGGATGAAAAGAGCTAAAGAAAGTCCTTCGTCAAACAATCAGCGAATCCAGCCTGAAGATCACAGAGGTATTTGAAATTTAAGTAATTGTTAGCCCAGCAGCTTCAAATATTACCATCATTATATTGCACTACAGCCGCTACTGTGGCCATGGACTTCTACTATCACTGGATCCTAGAATAAATAGCTTGGTATGGTAAACTTGTTCTTAAAACACACACACACACACACACACACACACACACACACACACACACACACACACACACACACGCACACACACACACTCTCACTCAAACTCACATACACACACACACACTGTCACTCAAACTCACATACACACACACACACACTTACACACGCACACTTACAGACACACACACTCACTCACACCACACACACACGCACACACACACACACACACACACACACACACACACACACACACACACACACACACACACACACACACACACACACACACACACACACACACACACACTCTTCTTTACAAATATGGTTATCTCTATTGTAACTTTCATTTCAACTGTTGTAACTTGTTCCAACCATCATGATAATGTTAGTCGTTATGCTCTGTCCTATATTCACTGAACTTTTTTTGTTGTTGTAATATTCGCTATCACAGTCAAATGTCTGCCAAGCAGAGAGTTGTGAGTTTGAACCACACATGGAATCAGATTTCCACAGCTTCAAAACCTTCTCTGTTCACCCAGCAGAAAATGGTTACCTGATTCATGCCAGGAAAGTTTAAGGCAGCAGAAAGAAAGGGATGACCAGCTGCCGTGGCGAAGTGGTTAGTGTCGCGGACTCCTGGCTGGGAGGTCGTGGGTTCGAATCTCATCAGAGTCATGTGGGTTTTTCTGCCCCGACCGGCTCCTACTACCAAGACTGGGACCACACAGTCGAGTTTCATCCCTTAATGGATGCGTTTCTGAGAGTGTTGCTCAAATTTTCCTGACCAACACTGCAGGTGCCTGTATCTCTCGGGCCTGGTTGACGCCGGGATATATTATGAAAGGAAGCGTAGAGTACAGCCCTGTCATGTAGTCTCAGACCGAAATGGAAATCCGTAGCATCATCTTCATCATCCTCATTCTCATCGATCAGCATTAAAAAAAAAAAAAAAAATTCTCAAATTCTGTGGCCCTTCATGCCCTGCTCTCATGGTGACCTCAGTTTCAATGTCTTCTCCACGTCTGTGGCCTTGGTTGGTTCCCTCGGGGTCACCGGTATCGCGGCGAGTCCATGGGGGCTGTTGTTGGACGGACGTGGTGGCGCCCTCGGAGGGAGAGCTCACTCACGCCGGCTCTGCGACTAAGCAATTATTGTCGTCAGTAGGGGGCTTAGTAGGTGGCGTCCTGCGTATGTTAGATCAGAACAGGCGCCACTGAACACCACTGAAGTGACTCGGCAGCAGTGCAGTGTCTCCTCCGGTGGGTTGCCTCTTGACGACTTGATATTGACTGCTCCCTGTGGATTGCCGGTGCCGGGGCTGCGGCGGGACCAGCCGGGCTGTGGCTGTGGACGGGGTGTCGGAATGAGCGGCGTGGGTGCACTGCCTCTGAGGTGGCGCTGAAGTTGGGACAGCAAAAAAAAAAAAAAAAAAAAAGAAGAAAGGGATGTTGTGCCCTAGAGAGCATGAACCTCTGACCAGTTTACTGCCCCTCTAGCCATTAGAGAATGGAATCCTCAACTTGATCACTATTGAGCACTGTTAATGTCTTCTGCTGAAGCCGTCTCATGTTCTGTTCTCCCTGAAGAAGCACTACTCCATTCCTGCTCGTCATGGCCACACGATGCACAACCTCCAGAAATCCTTGGTAGATAGTTTGATCTTCTGTACGCAGTGGGAGGATTCTCAGTCAGTGGTTTCAGAGTGCACATCCACTCCATAGTGCATGACACAACTTGAATAGCAAACCAGTAACAGTTGACTACATTGGTTAGTTTGAGGAGAAGTCAACCAACCTGCGTTTGTTTGTGGGCCACAGGAGGCAGGGATGAAGGGAAGGATTTTATATAGTAGACCCTTTTTCTGCAGCTTCAAAAGGATACTGTGAGTATTTTGACTTTTAGGACACTGGTGATCGGAAAGATAAGAGATCGCTCTATATCAACACAAAAATACAGTCTTTGTTGGCTTCAGATTTTCTGAGAAGATAAATTCTAAAAAGTAAGCCCAAATTGAGGCGTCTAAAGACGATTTCTGTGATTTGAATGCATTGTTGACAGTGCACAGTGATGTTTAAGAGGTGTGTTTATTTGGAAGGCGTTACTGTGATACCAAATTGTGATACAGTATATCCTTCCAGGAGAGTGCTGCACAGTTAAGTATAGT